>CM055126.1:70563377-70760971 GCA_029206835.1 Rana muscosa
CGGACTTGATTATAGGACCTACCAAATCCATGGCGATCCTCTCAAACGGGACCTCAATGATGGGTAGAGGGACCAGCGGGCTACGGAAATGTGGCATCGGGGCCGACCTCTGACACACAGGGCAGGAGGAACAATAATTTTCTATGTCCTTCATCACCCCCGGCCAATAGAATCTCTGTAATACCCTCTCTCGGGTTTTCTCTGTCCCCAGATGACCTCCAAGAATGTGCCCATGGGCCAACTCCAACACCAACTTCCTGTAAGGTTTGGGCACCACAAGCTGCTCAACGGTTTCTTCTGCCCTTTTTGCCACCCGATACAGTAGGTCCTTCTCTACGCTGAAGTATGGGTAAGTGCAGGTATTATCTGGGTTCACTAACTCGCCATCTATTTCCACTACGTTTTCCCGTGCCTTTATTAGGGTGGGGTCTTTTAACTGTTCTGTGGCAAAATTTTCCCTGTGAACCTCCAGATCAGAAAACTCCACAGACGGTAGGTTTTCGTCTGAGGAGGTGGGCTCCTCTCCAGTTTCTTGAGTCTCCCCTGCCAATACTGATAAGGGAAATTCCGGAGAGTCCTCGCCACTCTCAGGGGAGTTCTGGCTATCACATTCCTGGTACATAGGGGCACCAGTGGGGGGCTCAGGATCATCCCACAGTTCCCAGAACTTCGGAAAATCCCTTCCCACAATGGCGTCATGCGGTAACTGAGATACTAAGCCCACTGGATGAGAGAGGGTACCTTTGGGGGTCTCGAAACACACTGTAGTCACTGGATACTCTCGGGTGTCCCCATGCACACAAATAACAGCTACCTTGCTATTCCCAGAGACCTCTGTTTTAACTAACTCAGCCTTTATCAGGGTCACAAGGCTACCTGAATCCAGCAATACCACAACATTTCTACCATTAACACACATTTTGCATAAATGTTTCTCAGTTCCTCGAATGGCAGTGCATGCGACTGTCGCACACAGCGACTGACGTCTGCCCGTCAGAAAGTCACACTGCATGGGTTCCTCCACAACCGGGCAATTGGCTGCAATATGTCCCGCTTGCCGGCAGCGGTAGCAAACGATCCTTCTTGCGGCCTCTTGAGCCGCTGATTTCCCAGGCTGTTCTCGCCAAACTTGGGGTAGAGCTCCCACCCTCTCACTCTCTCCACCCTCACCCCTTGGAATCCTCTTATCCGCCCCTGGGGATGGTCTGGTCTTAGGGTGGAAAGTCCGAGTGTCTCTGGAAGAGGCCGTCAGGTTCTCTGTAGCCAAGTATTTCTCCACACGATCCACAAGACCATCGGCCGTCTCTGGGTCTCCATGGCTTACCCACTTTTGGATGGCAGTAGGAAGAGCTCTCAAAAACCGATCCATTACAACACGTTCCACAATCTTTGGTGCGGACAAAGTCTCTGGCTGTAGCCACTTTCTGCTCAGGTGAATGAGATCATACATTTGAGACCTGGGGGGTTTTCCAAGCTGGAAAGTCCAGTTATGCACACGCTGAGCCCGGACAGCCTGGGTGACACCCAGCCTTGCCAATATTTCAGCTTTTAGCATCACATAGTCTTTTGCTTGGTTAGGCTCTAGGTCATAGTAAGCTTTCTGCGATTCACCAGTTAACAGAGGAGCCACCAGTCCAGCCCACTGCTCCTCAGGCCACTTTTCTCTTTCAGCGGTCCTTTCAAATGTGGTCAAAAATACCTCTGGATCATCCTCTCCAGTCATTTTTGTCAATAAACAACTCACCCCAAAGGACGCGGTATTAGTGGGACGGCTTTCCTCACTGGTCTGCGGACGTTGCTGCATTGCTGCTTCCATCTGTTGTTGTAGTCTCTGCTCTTGCTTCTGCAACAGGTCTATGAAGCGGGCCTCAGATTGCTGCTGGGCTTGTTGCTGAGCCTCCAGACTCTGTTGCAAAGTTGCGTTTGTCTGCTGCTGGGCTGCAAGGCTCTGTTGATGAGCTTGCTGCTGGGCTGCGAAGTTCTGTTGTTGAGCTGCAAGGCTCTTTTGCAAACCTGCATTTGTCTGCTGTTGATTGGCATTTGCTAGAGCCAGCTGATTCAGTATCTCCTCCATGCTGGCTTAAAAAAAACTGCCACTGGTTCTCCACCAACTGTGAGGGGGTTAGCTCAGCAGCGGGTGTGTGTGACCCCCGAGATGGGCTCCCCACACAAAACAGGCCCAGCAAACGGAGGTTGTGGTTTTCAAAATCAAAAAAAGGTGCGGTTTATTTTCTATTTACAGTGACAAAACACAGCAAAGCAAAAGAAACATAAACAAAATAAATCCTGGTCAACTTGACCTCTGACTAAACATACAGGTTTCCTAACTAACAACTGGGATCAGCCTAGTGCTGTCCTAGTCCCTAAGTCCCTGGTTTTAAATGTCCAAGCAAATAAATAGCCACACAGGCTTTGTCTCACCGCACAGGGGTTCACTCTCCCTAGACAGTCCACACAGGTCTGGGTCCAGGCATGAGCTAACATCTAATGAAGCTGGGAGTTCTTATAGAGGCCTAAATGAGCTGACAAGCTTCAGCTGGTCTCATCAACTCCCTGTCTGCACGACGCCCAGCACTCTCCCTAGAGGTATGAGTCATCCATGAGCCTACTAGCCTCAGCTGGGCTTATACAACTCTCCACCTAGTTGTATAAGTCGGCGTAAAGCCTGAATCTGGGCGAAATATATCTACCCCCCTGGATGCAACCAGGTGACTTTACCTTCCTGCTGTCACAATAGATAGAACAGTTCCACTTGTGTCAATAAAAAAAGCAGAATGTAGGATAACTGATAGTCCACTTTAAAAAAGTTGTTGAAAAACCCAAATCTTTGCAGATCGAAATTCCAGATAATATCCTTATTGCTTATGTAGCACACGCACCCTTCTCCCCCCGTCCTTGGCTCACTCACAGGAGGAAAAGGCACACGATGCCACCGTGCCCGTACCCTCTAGTTTTCAGAGGTTAGGCACACTTGTAACTTACGGGTCTTGCAGCAAGGTTCTCCCCTCAAGTTGGTTCTCGTCCCCTAGAATGTAAGGGACAAGTCTCCATACCCCAAGTAACTCCAAGGTCCACACCAATAGCAACTAGGCTTGTGCAATTCGTTTCGTAACGAATCGAAATTCGTCCGAATTTAGCAACTTTCGGACATTCGGAAGCATTCGAATTTCCGAACAAAGCAATTACGAATAAAACCGAATCCGAAATAAAATTATATCGCAAATAGCGAATGCCCGAATGTCTTCGGCATAATTCGTTATGAAAAAAGTTACGAATGTACGAATGCATTCGAAACACAATAACACTCTGCTCTGCTCTCTGCTTCTCCCTCACCGTGCTGAACTCCCTCCCAAAATGGTGTACAGGGGAGGAGGCTATAGCCGCATGTAAAAAACGAAAGTAAAATACGAGATTTCGAATCGTTACAAATAACCGCTATGTATTTAGAAAAGCACAAATCCATTCGAAGCACATTAGGCATAATAGGCAGCGTCGTTGTGAGAGAGACACGGAAAATTACGAATCAACGAACCCAAAAAAAGTTACGAAAGTAGGTGTGTCCAGAATCAACGAAAAACAATGTACTCTACCGAAAGTACAAATTATAAATCAACTAAAAATAAGGCTTACATTAATACGAATCATTACGATTCAACAAAAAACGTCGCTTGCGAAAATACGAATTAGTCCGAACACGAAAAATCCCGTCTAGCAAAATTACGAACGATTACGAATCAACAGGACCGAAAAGAAACGAAACGAAACAAAAAAAAATTTCCGTTGTGCACAAGAAATGAACCGAAACTAAACAAATGTTTCCGTTGTGCACAAGTCTAATAGCAACTCCAACGTAGAGTTTATTTTTCTTATGCACGAATATCCACAAAGTTGAGAAGACAGAAAGGTGTTAGCAAGGATAGATCAGATTCAGACACTCTTGGCTTCTTCGCCACTCGATCCCGAGTGGGTATAGCTCACCCGGATAGTCACCCAATGGCACTAGCAGCCGGCATGTAGCTCAAACAGCCAATCAAATTCCCTTGATAGATGCGATCAGGAGATCCCCTGCCACAGAATCTATAGTGTCCCGAACCTCCTAATGGTTACGTTGTTTAGATCCCTTTTTCCGGATGGATGACATCCCTCCAGAGAGTTACTGGGCCCCTTCCTTCACTGTGATCTCTCACCAGTCCTTCGGAATGGTCCTCCCCCAGCCTCCTCTTCCAGATACGGGTCCCCTCGCAAGGCGGCACCCTGAGATTCTTCCTCCCCGAAGTGGGCTCCAGCTAAAGGTGCTGGGCCCAGGGTTGAAGTTGCAGTCCCAGGACTAAAGGTGCCTGGGACTGAGGTGCACATGGCTCCATGTCCTGGAGGGCCATGCACTTGAACTTGGACTATAGGTTCTCCCTCCGGGCATGGGCCCGGGAATTGCTCGCTCTCTAATGGCGTCTGCCCCTTTTGTACCCTCTCCCGGCATGCACAGCAGGCAGACCACGCCCACCGCACGGATGCCAAGAGAGGACAACCAATCGGCACTCTATTACCTGTGGTTCAACCCTGAATACAAGTGACAGCGCCACCCATACTTCTAAGGGGAACTGCACGCCAGGTGACAACAGCAGCAAGGCAGAGTCCAATAAGAATTGGAAGATCCGAGCCAACTACTACTCGAATCACCCCCTAAATTGGAACCCCCGCTACACTTGTATGGGAATCCCCCAAAGGTATGCAGTTTTATTTTACTATAGTAGCAGCTTCTTTATATATCATTATTTTTGCATGAACGCTGAGGGAGAAATATCTTCTATCTGTATGATTATTTCTCATTGTTTGTTTGTTTAGTTTAGTAGACTGTTTTAAAAAAAGAGCTGGATGCATTTCTACATGCACAAAATATAACTGGATATTAATCCATAGCAAATAAAGCCCACTACTCAGAGTACTCTTCACAATAATTATTATAAAAAATATCTTATTATGCTATGAGGAAAGGCTGTATTGGCCGAAACACGTTAGCATTCTGTACGGTGTGTCATTTTATATGTAGCCAATAAAGATTTATTAGGAATATAAAAAAACTGCGCTGTACACAAACAATAGCAGCCAGCACTACAATCTTAACCACCTCGCGCCCACCGTACGAGAATATACGGCCGCAAGGTGGTTGTCAAATGCCGGGAGGCCGTTAATATACGGCCTCCTCTATTTGGCCACTGGGGGGCGCGCGAGCGCCGGCGGCGGCGCGCGCACGTGCCCGGCGCTTCACTGCAATGCCGATGCGCGTGCCTGGCGGCCGCGATGTCCGCCAGTCACCCGCAATCGGCGGTTACAGAGACAAGGACATGGATCTCTGTGTGTAACCACAGAGATCCATGTCCTGTCAGGGAGAGGGGACCGATGCTGTGTCCCTTGTACATAGGGACACAGATCGGTCACCTCCCCCAGTCAGTCCCCTCCCCTCACAGTAAAAATCACTAATAGGGAACACATTTAACCCCTTCCTCGCCCCCTAGTGTTAACCCCTTCCCTGCCAGTCACATTTATACAGTAATCAGTGCATATTTATAGCACTGTTCGCTGTATAAATGTGAATGGTCCCAAATTAGTGTCAAAAGTGTCCGATGTGTCCGCCATAATGTCGCAGTCACAAAAAAAATCACTGATCGCCGCCATTACTAATAAAAAAAAAAAAATTATAAAAATGCCATAAAACTACCCCCTATTTTGTAAACGCTATAACTTTTGCGCAAACCAATCAATAAACGCTGATTGCGATTTTTTTTTACCAAAAATATGTAGAAGAATACGTATCGGCCTAAACTGAGGAAAAAAATATAAAAAAAAATTAAAAAATTGGGATATTTATTATAGCAAAGTGTAAGAAATATTCCTTTTTTTTCAAAATTGTCGCTCTATTTTTGTTTATAGCGCAAAAAATAAAAACCGCCGAGGTGATCAAATATCACCAAAAGAAAGCTCTATTTGTGCGAAAAAAAGGACGTCAATTTTGTTTGGGAGCCACGTCGCACAACCGCGCAATTGTCATTCAAAGCGTGACAGTGCTGAAAGCTGAAATTTCGCCTGGGCAGGAAGGGGGTATATGTGCCCAGTAAGGAAGGGGTTAACAAAAATTGTGTGAATGAATAAAGTGAAAACAGTGTAGCGCTAAGAATCAAATGTTGAGTATTGACATATCTACATACCGTGATATACAAAATAAATTGTGATTAACATATACAAAAAACTCTAAACCATCATCTGATTGATAGTGTCTCTAAATAAAGGGCACTGTGCAAATTGTAAATCAACATTGGTAGTATAGACCCATTGGTGATTAAAACATTAATCTATTAGTATATATTAATGGAAAGGAACCACCTCAAGCAACCTTGACCCGGTATGTGAGAATATGAATCAGGATGGCAATGTCCCAGATGGTAAAAAAACCTCCTTCCACCACAGGGTGGTGGATGCACACACGGCGTTGACTTCTTTAGTCCCACACTCCTACACTACTGTCCTACACAGTGCACTTTATTTAGAGACACTATTAATCAGATGATAGTGTTATGCTGCGTACACACGCTCGGGAATTTCCGATGGAAAAAGTCAGACGGAATTTTTTCATCGATATTCCAACCGTGTGTATGCCCCATCTGACTTTTTCAGTCGGAAACTCCGATGGAATTAGATGGAGAACATGTTCTCAATTTTTCAGATGAAAAAAATTCTATCGGAATTTCCATCCGTCTGGATACAATTCCGACGGACTAAAAACCACGCATGCTCGGAAACAATTCGACGCATGCTCCGAAGCATAGAACTTACATTTTCTCGGCTCATCGTAGTGTTTTACGTCACCGCGTTCTTTACGGTCGGATTTTAGTGTGACGGTGTGTATGCAAGACAGCTTGAGCGGAATTCCGTCGGAAAAACCCGCCTGACTTTTTCCATCGGAAATTCCGAGCGTGTGTACGCGGCATTAGAGTTTTTTGTATATGCTAATCACAATATATTTTGTATATTGCTATGTCAATACTCAACATTTGATTCATAGCGCTGCGTTTTCACTTTAATAAAGAATTATTAAGAAGAGTACACAGAGTAAACCGTTTTATTTGCTATGGATTGTCTACATTGGGGACTGAACATCCAACACACCAGTCTCCAGCTGCTGAATTTGGAATATAGCAGTTAAGCTAGGGTAAGATCCAGGGAATATCTGATTGCCTCATGGGGGACCAGGAAGGGATTTTTCCCCCACTGGAGTGAATTAGGTCATACTTTATTGTTATTTTTTTCTCTCTACTTCTGGGTCAACTGTGGGTATAGGATAGTATATACTGTATGGAGGTTATCTATTTATGTGTGTGTGTGTTTTTTTTAATTGGTTGAACTAGATGGACTAGTATCTTTTTTCAACCTAACTATGTTCCAATGCAATAAACTGTGGGGTGGGAAACCGGATAATGTAGCCCTTATTTTTTTGGGGGGAAGTATCCAGTTTGGGGAGGGCTATTGCGATAAATCTGTAGGTAAATAAGAGAACCTGAACCTTCGCTAAGTGGAAGAGTTGGTTTTCATAATAAAGTTGGTAGTGGCACCAGTCAGAACAAGGAGATTCCTTTCCTGGAATCTTATCAAAGTCATTTATTTTAATTGAAAGTAATTGGGAGCAGAGGAACTACTGCAACCAGCATATAACATTAACAAAAAGTACAGTTATGCCTGGTACACAAGATTGGACTGTCCATCGGAATAAAGTCTGACGGATTGTCCGACGGAATTCCGCTCAAGCTGTCTTGCATACATACGGTCACACAAGTCTGACCGTCAAAAACGCGGCGACGTACAACACGTACGACGAGCCAAGGTTAATGAAATTTAATAGGCAGTTCGGCTCTTCTGCTTGATTCTGAGCAAGCGTGGTTTTTAGTCCGTCGGAATTGCATACAGACGAACTGACTTTCCGTCTGAAAAAAGTTCTCTATCGAAGTCCGTCAGAATTTCAGAAGGAAAAAGTCCGATGGGGCATACACACGGACGGAATATCCGATGAAAAGAGCCCGTCTGACTTTTTCCATCGGGAAATTTGGTCGTGTGTACAAGGCATTAGGGAAAAAATGTATTTTATCCCCTGCTGATTTTGTATATTTGCCCACAGACAAAGAAATGACCAGTCTATAATTTTAATGGTAGGTTTATTTTAACAGTGAGAGACAGAATAACAACAAAAAAAATCCAGAAAAACGCAGTTCAAAAAATTTATAAATTGATTTGCATTTTAATCAGTGAAATAAGTATTTCTTTTTCGTACATCACGGGACACAGAGCGACTTGGTCATTACTAATGGGTTATATAGATACCTTCAGGTGCTGGCACTGGCAACTTCCAAAACCGGAAGTACCCTCCCCTATATAAGCCCCTCCCATCCGGGAGCACCTCAGTTTTTTGCCAGTGTCTAAGGTGTTGGCCAAAGAGTAACATGTGTTTTCACTGGGCTTGTGTACAGGTTCTTTTACGGGCCTTAGTAAGCTGTTCCGGATCCGACCAAAAAAGCTTCATAGCTAAACGGTCGGTACCCGGGCCTTGCAACAGAAGAGCAAGGTTTTGCCTGTAATGCTTCTCTTAGGAGGACTGGACCCTGGGATCCAGAGCTCTGGTCATACCCACGACCAAGATGTTGTCTGTGCAGGGTGCTATACAGGTCCAGGGGAGTGGAATCCTTGGGAACCCGGTCCCTGAAGGTTTAATTACAATGCCTGCCGTGATAGGTGAAGTTTGGGCTTCTGTGGACCAAACAGAGTCCTGCGGCGGGGAACAGGTAAGTGGGGGCCCCCAGGAACTTGGTTCTATTGGAGGACCCCCAAGCCTAATTTGCCTTTCTGTCTGTTACCTAACGGTATTCCCGCTAATATCTGTGTATGCCTGTAACTACTGGAAAATGTAAAATTTTAATAGTAGTCAAGAAAAAAAAAAAAAAAAAAGGAGGACCGCGGTACCTGTGTTAAACCACTAGAGGCCGCTGTGGTCCATTTTTCTTGTCATGTGGATCTTTGGTTTTTTCAAGTCAAAAGATCCAGGCAGTTGGTAAGTTCTCTGTGGGAATCCACTTCCTCTGCCCTGTTGCTGCGCTCATCCACCGCACAGGCCCTCCGGCAAAAAGGGCCCTGGCTCCTAGTCCCTGCTTGGTTTCAAAAAAGGCGCCAATGGCGCACGGGCGCGCGCGCGGGCAAGCGCCTCCTATGAAAGGGGCGGGGCGGGGCGGGTGGATGACGCTCGATGCGCGCCGCGGCGCTTCTGCGCATGTGCAGGCGTCCCAGCATGGATAAAGGACACAGTACAAATGTCAGCTGGATGCAAGCTGAGCTAGCAACAAAACGGTGGCACACAGAGGCGGTTGATGCAGGCATCCCCATAGAAAGACACTTTAGTGGACACCAGCTGGTATATAGCAGCAACTGTGTTAGACTATTACCAGCAAAATTGGTGTATGACGACGGGAATACCTCAGCTTTGTGCTTATAGGATATGTCGTCCAGACGCCCTGGAAATAAGTCTTCCAAGAAGCGAAAGGGGTCTCCATCGGGCTCTGAGGATTTTGGGCATGCTTGTACTGCGCCAATCTCCCCTGAAATTTCAGAGGTCAGTAGCCGTAGGAACCCCGCAGGAGTACCTGGTGCTGCGGCTGTCCCCAGTCCACCTGCTCCTGTATATATAACAGAGGAGGTTTTATCCTCAACTCTGGGAGGATTGGAAGAGAGATTAACAGCATTGATCGCTGCTTCCCTGTCACAGGGAAAGCGCGTCCGATCTCCGTCTCCTCCTGCAGAGTGCCTGTTAGTGAAGGAACAGTCCCACACAGAGATCGACCTACCTGAAGGGGATCAGGATGAGGTTGATTCAGTTATAGAGGAATCAACAGTGGAAGAACCTTTCTCAGCATCTCAGGCTGAAAGATTATGGGTTCAGTCTCTGACTAACATGGTCCGAGCAGCATTTAAAATGCCTCTGGCGGAACCATCAACCACTACTGTTTCCTCGCTGGGGTCGCTGAAAGCTCCCCAGACTGTCTGTTCCTTCCCAATCCACCCTATATTGGAAGGGCTTATTTACCAGGATTGGGAGCATCCTGTTAAAATATTTACTTCCCCCAAGAGATTTCCAGTGATCTATCCCATGGAGGATAAGTTCATAAAAAAATGGAGGGTCCCTACAGTGGACACAGCCATCTCTTGTGTAAATAAATCACTGACATGTCCAGTAGATAATGTTCCAATGTTCAAAGACCCAATAGATAAAAAATTGGAGTCTTGACTAAAATCTGCTTTCTCTACAGCAAGCATGGTGACACAACCTGCAGTAGCAGCGATTGGAGTCTGCCAAGCAATGAAAGATCAGTTGAAACAAGTCTTAAGGGACTTACCAGATCAGCAGGCTCTTGCCCTAGCTGACCTACCTAGAGCCTTGTGTTGCGGTGGACGCCATAAAGGATACAATCCAACAGGCCTCCCGCTTTACGCTGTCTGTAGACATATGCGTAGGCTTCTATGGCTCAAAAACTGGTCTGCTGAAGCTCCCTGTAAGAAATTGCTGATTAGCTTCCCATTTCATGGAGAACGCTTATCTGGAGAAGATCTGGACAAATATATCCAGAAAACTTCTGCCGGTAAAAGTACACTCTTGCCGGTTAAGAACAAGGGTAGAAGTCCTTCTTTTAAGAGGCCTACTTCTCCAGTCCCTGGCACATCGGCTGTGAAACAGTTCCGACGGCCTCCGCGGTCAAATCCAGGGGGCAGAAATCAGGGACAATCACAGGGTAACAAGAAACCCTGGGTCAAGAGAGGTAAAAAACCTCCCCCCAAGTCATGAAGGGTTGCCCCCACTCAATCGGGTGAGGGGAAGACTTCAGTTGTTCACAGAGACCTGGCGGGACACCATCAGAGACAGATGGGTGATCTCCGCAGTAAGTCTGGGATACAGGCTGGAGTTAAAAGACATTCCTCCTGCCCATTTTATGAGGTCAAATGTGCCAAGCGATCCCCAGAAGAGAGGATCCCTCCTTCTGGCACTAGAACAACTATTGCTCCAAGGGTAATCATGAAGGTTCCCTTGGAAGAAAGCGGGTTCGGGTTTTACTCGAACCTTGTCAAAGTCCCCAAACCAAATGGGGACGTGAGGCCCATATTAAATATAAAACGGCTAAACAAGTTCCTACATATCAGGACTTTTTCGGATGGAGTCGATCCGATCGATGGCCACCACCCTACAAGGGCAGGAATGGTTAGCCTCGATCGACATAAGGGATGCTTATTTGCATATTCCCATCTGTCCGGCCCACCAGAAATTTCTACGCTTTGCAGTAGAAGGGCGCCATTTTCAGTTCAGAGCCTTACCTTTCGGTCTGGCCACAGCACCACGAGTGTTCACAAAAATTCTGGCCCTACGATTGGCCAAACTAGGAACACAAGGTGTAACGATAATGGCATATCTAGACGACTTGTTGCTGATAGACCACTCAGTGAAAAAAACTAGAAGTGGTCGTTCACAAGACAATCAAGTATCTGGAATCTCACGGTTGCATTATCAACCGAGACAAGTCAGCCCTAAAACCAGTCAAAAGTTTGGAATACTTGGGGGCTAAGACTGGATTCAAATCAGAGAAATATTTTCTTACCTCCAGAGAAGGTGTCATCTTTGAAAGATTTGACCCACTTAGTGGGTACAAAAAAGAAAACCATCCATACGCCTGTGCATGGGGCTGCTGGGAAAAATGGTGGCTTCATTCGAAGCAGTACCCTACGGTCAATTCCATTCAAGGAACTTGCAGAGGGCCATACTGTCAGCCTGGAACAAAAAAGTTCAGGCTTTAGACTTACCAATGTCCCTGTCCCCTTCCGTTCGCAAGAGCCTCCATTGGTGGTTGGTGCCCCAGAATCTGGAAAAAGGGAAACCCTTCAGTCCGGTTTCTTGGAAGGTGGTCACTACAGATGCCAGCCTCATAGGCTGGGGGGCAGTACTGGAGCAATGGTCTCTCCAGGGCAAGTCGTCAGAAGCAGAGAAGGCCCTGCCCATCAATCTCTTAGAGATACGAGCAGCCCGGTATGCCCTAGTAGCATGGACATCCAAACTCCAAGGGTCCCCTGTCAGAATTCAATCAGACAATGCCACAGCAGTGGCATATATCAATCACCAGGGTGGCACCAGGAGTCGTGCAGCCCAGAGGGAAGCGAATTGCATCCTGGAATGGGCAGAAAGATATGTCCCAGCCATATCCGCGGTTTTCATCCCAGGAGTGGAAAATTGGAGAGCGGACTTTTTAAGTCGCCAGCAATTATGCCCGGGGGAATGGTCTCTTCACCCCAAGGTTTTCCAGGCAATATGCCAGCGGTGGGGAACACCGGATGTAGATCTGCTAGCATCCAGATTCAACGCAAAGGTGGACAGATTTGTGTCTCGCACAAGGGATCCTCTAGCTTGCGGCTCGGATGCCCTAGTGTTCCCTTGGGATCAGTTCAAGCTGATATATGCATTCCCACCGCGATTAATCCGCAGAATCAGGGTAGAAAAGAAACCAGTGATTCTGGTGGCTCCAGCGTGGCCCCGAAGGGCATGGTACGCGGAGATTGTAAAAATGTCAGTGGGAAGTCCTTGGACCCTCCCACATCGTCCGGACCTGCTTTCGCAAGGACCGATATACTACCCTTCCTTACCAGCCCTAGGTTTGACGGCCTGGCTATTGAAGCCCACATTCTAAAAAAGAGAGGGCTCTCTAATCCTGTGGTATCTACCATGATCAATGCCAGGAAGCCGGTATCCAGGCAGATCTATTATAGGATCTAGAAGGCGTACATCACGTGGTGTGAGGCCAAGAAATGGCATCCACGTAAGTACGTAATAGGTAGGATTCTGGACTTCCTACAGTGGGCTGTACATAGGAAGCTTGCCTTGAGTACTATCAAGGGTCAGACGGCCTTGTCAATATTTTTTCAAAGGCCCTTGGCTTTGCATTCATTAGTCAAAGCTTTCATACAAGGAGTGATGCGTATTAGCCCTCCGGTTAGTATTCCCATATGTCCATGGGACTTAAACCTGGTTCTGTCGGTTCTACAGAAACAACCATTTGAACCATTGCGGCACATTTCCTTGGTTCTTCTCACCAGGAAATTGGTTTTCTTAGTAGCCATTTGTTCGGCTAAAAGAGTATCGGAATTAGCCACCTTGTCCTGTAAGGAGCCATATCTGGTTGTCCATAAGGACAGAGTAGTATTACGTCCTCATCCAGCCTTTCTTCCTAAGGTGGTATCGAGGTTCCATTTGAACCAAAATGTGGTTCTTCCTTCCTTTTTCCCCAAACCTAGCTCGGTAGAGGAAAAGTTATTGCATTCTTTGGATGTAGTAAGAGCAGTTAAAGCTTATCTTAAAGCCACTGCTCAGATTCGTAGAACGGATACTTTGTTTGTTCTGCCGGAAGGCCCCAGAAAGGGTCAGGCAGCATCAAAAATCTACTTTAGCCAAGTGGATTCGACAGGTCATAATACAAGCCTATGGCTTGAAAAGGAGACCGCCTCCGTTCAAAGTTAGGGCGCACTCCACAAGAGCAGTTGGAACTTCATGGGCAGTGCATCACCAAGCCTCCCTGGCTCAAGTCTGTAAGGCCACAACATGGTCCTTAGTACACACGTTTACTAGATTCTACCAGGTAGACGTTAGAAGTCAGGAGGATGTCGCCTTTGGGCGCAGTGTGTTGCAGGCCGCAAAAGAGCCTCATGCCTGATGGCGCCCAGCTTATGTATAGTGTATCCCTCCCCTCATTTGGCATTGCTTTGGGACGTCCCATTAGTAATGACTAAGTCGCTCTGTGTCCCGTGATGTACGAAAAAGAAAAAGGGATTTTTATAACAGCTTACCTGTAAAATCCTTTTCTTGGAGTACATCACGGGACACAGAGCTCCCACCCCTCTTTTTTTTTGGGACACTTATTGCTTTGCTACAAAACTGAGGTGCTCCCGGATGGGAGGGGCTTATATAGGGGAGGGTACTTCCGGTTTTGGAAGTTGCCAGTGCCAGCACCTGAAGGTATCTATATAACCCATTAGTAATGACTAAGTCGCTCTGTGTCCCGTGATGTACTCCAAGAAAAGGATTTTACAGGTAAGCTGTTATAAAAATCCCTTTTTTTTTCCCTTCGCAAAACATGACTTAGTACACAGTGGCAAAATCCTTGTTGGCAATCACAGAGGTCAGACGTTTCTTGTAGTTGGCCACCAGGTTTGCACACATCTCAGGAGGGATTTTGTCCCAGTCCTCTTTGCAGATCCTCTCCAAGTCTTTAAGGTTTAGAGGCTGACGTTGGTAACTCGAACCTTCAGCTCCCTCCACATATTTTCTATGGAATTAAGGTCTGGAGACTGGCTAGGCTACTCCAGGACCTTCATGTGCTTCTTCTTGAGCAACTCCTTTGTTGCCTTGGCCGTGTGTTTTGGGTCCCTGTCATGCTGGAATACCCATCCACGATCCATTTTCAATGCTCTGGCTGAGTAAAGGAGGTTCTCACCCAAGATTTGACAGTACATGGCCCGTCCATCGACCCTTTAATGCAGTGAAGTTGTCCTGTCCCCTTAGCAGAAAAACACCCAAAAGCGCAATGTTACCACCTCCATGATTGATGGTGGGGATGGCGTTCTTGGAATCATAGGCAGCATCCCTCCTTCTCCAAACGCGGCAAGTTGAGTTGATGCCAAAGAGCTAGATTTTGGTCTTATCTGACCACAACACTTTCACCCAGACTTCCTATGAATCATTCAGATGTTCATTAGCAAACTTCAGACGGGCTGTACATGTGCTTTCTTGAGCAGGGGGACCTTGTCTGCGCTGCAGGATTTCAGTCCTTCATGGCGTAGTTTGTTACCAATTGTTTTCTTGGTGACTATGGTCCCAGCTGCCTTAAGATCATTGACAAGATTCTCCTGTGTAGTTCCGGGCTGATTCCTCACTGTTCTCCTGATCATTGAAACTCCACGAGGTGAGATCTTGCTTGGAGCCCCAGACCGAGGGAGATTAACAGTTATTTTGTTTTTCTTCCATCTGCAAATAATCGCACCAACTGTTGTCACCCTCTCACCAAGCTGCTTGGCGATGGTCTTGTAGCCCATTCCAGCCTTGTGTAGGTCTACAATCTTGTCCCTGACATCCTTGAACAGCTCTTTGGTCTTGGCCATGGTGGAGAGACTGTAATCGGATTGATTGTGTGCTTCTGTGGACAGGTGTCTTTTATACAGCTAACAAGCTGGGATTAGGAGCACTCCCGAGAGTGCTCCTAATCTCAGCTTGCTACCTGTATAGAAGACACCTAGGAGCCAGAAATCTTGCTGATTGATAGAAAAAATAAAAACCATATAAGAGGGGGGGAAAAAGGAAAGGGGGAGGGGGAGGGGAAATGGTAGGAATTGGGACTTTGTATGGAGCACGCAGTTTAGGGAGAAGCAACCATCAATATAATTGATATAGTAATAAAGTATTTTAATGGATACAAGTAAATGATTAAACAAGAACTACATGATGCAATAATTGATAATAATACAGACCATAGATACATGATAAAAAACAATGATTGATGCTGCTGTAATAATTCCCATAAAATTAATATATTTACACATGCATACATATCATGGACAGGACATAGAACCGACTACAGAGTGGAGGTCGCCTCCAACCTCCTAACTCCACATAGGTGTAGTTAAAAAGAGACCCTAGGTTATTAGCGTCTCAATCCAAAAACCCCATATTGAACAAGGTAAAAATTGCAATTTATAAAAGATATATGAGTGCAACCACGGCTTGAGGTTAGCTCGACGCGTTTCGTGGTTTGGTATTACCACTCTTCAGGAGCAGGCACGTGATGCATATCTAAAATAAGATACAAGAATATAAAGTAAGTAATTCCATAGTAAATTGGCATGCAGGAGAGGAAAAAGCTGCACATGAAACAAGACAACCCAAACTCATAATGAACTTACAGGCAGGCATGCTGTGTATGGACATGCATGACCCATTAGACCAAGAGGTACACCGGCAATGTCAAGCACGGGAACTGAGGGAGCGTGTGTCAAATAGGCAACCCACCAAGAGGCCCCCCAATGGTATGGACAGCCATCCATGGTCGCTAGTTCCTAGTAGGGATAGTTGTAGACCTGATATAGCATGTAGGGGCATGTGTTAAGGGCTTCTGTAAAAATAATAAAATACAAATTATATATAGAGTTTATATGTACAACTTGACAATCCATGAACCATAGCATAGTGATGCAAGGATCATGGACAGGGGAGCAATAACCTAGGGTCTCTTTTTAACTACACCTATGTGAAGTTAGGAGGTTGGAGGCGACCTCCACTCTGTAGTCGGTTCTATGTCCTGTCCATGATATGTATGCATGTGTAAATATATTAATTTTATGGGAATTATTACAGCAGCATCAATCATTGTTTTTTATCATGTATCTATGGTCTGTATTATTATCAATTATTGCATCATGTAGTTCTTGTTTAATCATTTACTTGTATCCATTAAAATACTTTATTACTATATCAACTATATAGATGGTTGCTTCTCCCTAAACTGTGTGCTCCATACAAAGTCCCAATTCCTACCATTTCCCCTCCCCCTCCCCCTTTCCTTTTTCTCCCCCTCTTATATGGTTTTTATTTTTTCACACTAGTTAGGGATGGAGGTACATATTCCTATGGTCATGACCTCATACAAAGTCCCATTTTGTTGCAACTTGTTGCTTTTGTTTCTTGCTGATTGATAGGGGATCAAAAATGTATTTAACTCATTAAAATGCAAATCAATTTACAACTTTTTTTAAATGCCTTTTTCTGGATATTGTTGTTGTTATTCTGTCTCTCACTGTTAAAATAAACCTACCATTAAAATTATAGACTGATCTTTTCTTTGTCAGTGGGCAAACGTACAAAATCAGCAAGGAATCGAATACTTTTTTCCCTCACTGTAGATATACACTAGTATGGAAATAATACAAGCTTTATATATAGAAGCAGGAAAATGTATGTGAACCCGTTGGAATTACCTAGTTTTCGGCAGTAAGTTGCCATAATATGTGATCTGATCCTCATCTAAGTCACAGCAATAGACAAACACAATGTGCTGAAGCTGATAACACACAAACAATTCTAATGTCACAATCAGGGGTCATGCTCAAAGACCAGTTGCTATAGCAGAAGCGGAACTACCACCGACCAGCAGAATAGGTACACAGGCAGTCACCTGAGGTGTGGAGTCTAAGTACTAACCGATGTTCACCAGAGCTCCTGATGGTGAAGATAAATAGCGGATAAGCAGGTAACCAAAAGCGTAGTCAGTAAAAAAAATTCAAAAGGTCAGTACCGAGTAGTTGCAGATTGGGATCAGGCAGAAGTGTAGTTGATAAACAAGCCAAGGGTTGATAATGAGTGGTAGCAAAATATGGACGGCAGTAGGGAAGACAGGAGCGAGATACTAGCTGAAGAGAGCACAATAATCTGGCATACAGGAAGTGCAGAGACATGGCCTATATCAGAAAGTTCATGGGGGGAGCAAAGAGCTCAGGGTTCAAGAAAAACAAGACTTTATGTGCAAAGAATATTACTTGCCTGCTTTTTCTTTATATGTACTTTACTATTGTCAGAAGCTTGAAAATGTCCTATTTGATTTCCGGTAATGTCTTTTTCTTTGAAAATTTTTCAATAAAAAAAATGGTAAAAGAAAAGAAAAACAAGGTTCAAGACAATTCAAGGAATTGTCCCATGAACTGTCCAGCATTCCAGGAGGCTCAGCAAGAAGAGATATTGCCTGACACAGTAGAGCATGGGTCACCAAACTATGGCCCTCCTGTGCTTCAGGAACTACAATCCCCATCATGCCTAGTTATGTCTGTGAATGTCAGAGTTTTACAATGCCTCATGGGAGGGGAGTTCCGCAACAGCTGGAGGGCCATAGTTTGGAGATCCCTGCAGTACAGTTTCCAGGCTCTCGCATCTAATTTCTTGTGGAAAAAATATAAGCTGCGCTGTTAAAGTGACATGTTAACAAATAAGTAAACACAAAACAATAAGTGAATTAAGTAAAAAAATTTATGAAAAAATGTTTAAGGGAGTCCCAACTGTAAAATGTGCGACTTATGCAAAGTCCTCCAATGACTCTTAGGGATTCTAATGATTCTTTCAAAGAAGGACGAATCAACAGCCAAAAGTTCAGTCAGAATCTCGCAACTTATTATACATAGATACAGTGAATCCACCACCACCACCACACAAAGTGCACGCTTACCAGCTGCACAAGTTTAGACACTTGTATTATACCCAGCCAGGGCCTTTTCCTCCAAAGACTTCAGATGTTGGTCTGTTCAGCAGGCATAATAAACCGTCCAGTCAAGAACGTGATAGATGGTGCAGCTTGTGGACCCATACACGGTTCAACTGGTATTGGGGCGATAATAGCTCAAAAAGAAAGGGCAGGGAAAATCGCCATAGGTAAAAACAGGTGGATGTTTATTCAAAAATAAAATAAAAAACAGCATCGCTTACAAAGCGTATACATATACGATAAAAAGTTTCCAAAAAAGTGTGGCCGGCTGGCAGCAATACAAATGCCCGTGCAAATGGGACATATAATGCCGTGACGTCAGCTTGTCGCTCCACCCAACGTGTTTTGTCACTAATCTGACGTCATCCTGGGGTACTATCTAATATCTTGTCTTTATTGAATACACCCTTGTATTGCACACAGTGCCGAAAGAAAAAATAAGTGAACCCATAGACTAATTACTTCAATAAAAGCTAATTGGAATCAATAGTTTGTACACCTGTAGTCCAATAAATGAAATTGGAGGTGTGGTTTAGAGCTACTTTGATTCATAAAAGACATTCAAACATTTTAGCATTGCCGTTTATACGGCGCAACAGCTGATGTGAAAAATGTCTCCCAGAAAGGAGCTCTCTGAAGACATACAATCAAGAGTACTTGATCTACATAAGGCTGGAAAGGGCTAATGAAACAAGTACTGTGTATGGTCCATAAAGGGCACAGCTTACTAACATCAAAACATTATCCCAACGATGGAGTATGTGGAGGGAACATCATGATTTGGGCTGGCTTTCCTGCCTCACGGGGTTTGCATACTTTTCTAGCTACTGTAAATAAAGTGTACAAAGAGGTATTATCAACATAAGGGCCAACAAGAGTCCTGGTAGAATTGTGCTCATATACCCAGGTATACATAGTTATCAGTAAAGATACTGCAAGATGAATGTTGCAGCAAAGTCCAGCTGCAGGGGCCCTTGAGGATGATCATGATGCAGCATTAATTTTGGTGTCAGAAACCCAGGGACAAGATCTGTGGTGATGAGCTTACCCTCCAGCCATTGTCCAACCAGCCAGGAACACAGCTTTTCACCAGCAGAAACCTTGGTGTGGAACTGTTACTTAGAGTCAGCCTATCTGCTCTGCGCTTAGTCCCTAGTAGTGTCTAATCTGTTATGCAACTGGACCTAGCTACTAGAAGTGGATATTGGATTCTAACCCAGATCTAGCCTATGATGGTTATTGAGCCCTGAGCTAAAACTAGCTATAGAACCCCTGACCAGAAGGGACAGAGTTAACTAGACCAACAGGAGCTGCATATAAACGCGACTACAATAAACAGGTTCACCTACTAACATACAGCATGGTGACCACTACACATACACTGTGTCACAGACCAAAGTATCTGGTATCATGCATGTAAGATAACAATAAGGGAACAGATATACTTCCATGTGCAATAGTACATTTTATCTTATCTGAGTAAGGTGTGATTAACAGAGTCAGAAATACACTTATCCTTTAGGACCTGGGTTTTAAGCCAGCGACTGAGAAGCAGGATGGAACATGGGGCCTTGGGCCAATAAGTCTGGTCTGTTTAGAAGAGGCCAAGGATTTTATAAAATAAATCTGAGTATGTCTGTGTACCATAAGTAATCCCTGGACAATAAAGGAGTTGTAAACCCCACCACAGCTTGTAATGCTGGCATCTGTTCTCACCACCTTACAGGGCATGTGAAGAAACAACTTTTTTTGATTCCAGGGCAGGAATGGAGATCAACCATGTCAGGGAGAAAAAGGGAACTGCTTCAAAAGAGTGCAATTTTGACCTGAGGGTTGGCATGTGGTACCTTAGGGAAGCAATTTTTTCCTGAGGAAAGATGGTCTGCCTCAAGATTAGACCCAGGTACTCCAGGCGGTGTGAGTAAAAACCTTCTCAGGGGTGAGAAGGTCCTCATAAAATGCACAATCTGTGCATGTATGGGGTAAAGTATTTTTTGACTTAACCTGTCTCTTAGTGCTCATAGGGGATTGTTTTAGTTACAGAGAGTCAGGTGCTGTTAGGCATAGACTAGTGCACAGCACATCATTGTGTCCACAGTAGAAAACATTTGGTGTGAAGCCTTAGCATGTACCCCATAAAATGCAGGGAAAGTAAAATCGCCACTACAATATCAGGGCCCTCAATACCTTTCACCATAATATCCTCAAGTAAAAGAGGTTCCAACTCTGATTCCTGAGTGGGGTTAGGGAAAATAGCAGATGTGTAGAAATTTGGGTCAGAAGAAATCGAAGGTCCTAGAAGCATCCAAAGTTTACCAAAGAATTCAGACACAGACAGAGAAATCTGCTTTTGTCAGACAGGCCACCTGGTACAAGCCTGAGATGAAGCTAGAGTCATTTTAGGGAAGCAGGGTCATAATAGGACTTTGCTCTAGGAAGAGTTATCACCTTGAGCAGTGTTTTGCGATTTCTGTATTCCATCTGCAGAACTCATGTTTTTCTTTTGTTCCAGCTCTTTTTGCACCTGTGATCCACCATTGCTAAGTGAGAGGATCCTCAGTAGAAAACAGAGTGCATAATGGATGGAGTTTTAAGTGTCCATATACAGGAGCTTCTATAAGCCAAGCCCTGACCATGTTCCTGTGGCTGTGGCTCTGTAGAATGTGGAAGCAGGAGTGCAGCAATGTGTGTTTTCAGCAGAACGAAATGTGTCATTCAGGAGGTATGATGCAGCTGCCACATCCTCCTGGGACTTCAAGATGGATGGGGGAATGACTGCTATTGTGTTCTACCGGTGTGGAGCATTCCCCACTGTCAGAATACAAGAATACAAGAATACAATGATCAGTGTTGCTGGCTATAGCCGGTGGCACTGATCATTCAGTAAAAAACCTGACAGGCTAGTTGAACACGTCAATCGATAGATTGACTTGTATACAACCACCTAGCCCGTACATGGATCGAAATTCATTCAGTTCCTGCTGAACCACCCGAATTTCGATCCATGCATTTCTGGCATAAGTCTAGATAGGAATAAAAAAAATGCAAATTTAGATTACTTGCATTGCATTGAGAAGCATTAGAGAAAAAACAGCAAGGGGTACCACAATAAAGTGAATAACTCCCAAATCTTCTGCCTAAAAAACATAGTGTGCTACACACTGAACATTGAGTTATTAAAACCCAGGAACCAGTGTCGGGAAAACCCTATTTTACCTAACATTGGACAAAGAGAACCACATACGGTAAATAGCCTGGACCTGAATAGCACCTTTTGGCTACCTACATACATTGCATTTCAGGCCAAGGTGAGCACTTAACACAGGATCTAGTGCCTGAAGCAAACATTACAGACTGCCAAGGTGAGCACCCAAAAAAGTATCCAGTGCCTGAAGCAACCATTACAGGCTGGTCCCCATAGTGGGGTCTGGGTACAGTCCCCAAGGTATACACAGAGGGTCACTCATCTGGTAACTGATAAATAACCCAGGGCAATAAGAAGTTAGATCTTGACAGAAGCATCAGAGAAAAAAAACAAATGAATTTAAAAGAAAAAGACTTTACCAGAGGATAACAGGTTCATCACATAAGGACACTAGCAAAAAACTGGAGTGGCATGGATTAGGCGGGATTATATGAGTGCGTAGTAAGAGTAGTTCTAGCAAGTTTCTTGCCAATGTCCAGTCACCTAAATGTAGCCTGCATAAAACCCATGGTCCATGAGTACAAGTCCTGTGCCCTGTCCTGTACGATTTAGATAAATAGCACAGTTACCCTTTAATTGCAATGATGTAAGCAAGGTTAGAGAATGCAACCTGCCAATACCAAAGGGTGGTTGAGAGGACCCTCAGGCACTATAACACATTGACAAAAAAGTGTGAACTACGTGTATCATCACATGGTGATGCTGTGGATACACAACTTAACTGATGAGCTTTTTCAGGAGCTTGTGTATATAGTTGCAAAGTTTATTTAAAAAACAACAAAATGTAGAGATTATGAATAAACACGAGTCAAGAAGGTTGTCCCAAAGTTTCAAAATAATAATCATAGGCTCAGGGCAGGCATGCAATCAAAGCCATGTATGGCTGATAAATATCACAACCAGGAGAGTGATGATGGAAACTGTGACGAACCCTCTGTCCTCAAACAGATCTAGGTCCGCCGTCAATGCTTCCTCTGTTCAGATCCAGCACCGTCCAAGCTTCTTTAGCCCCTCAGTCCACAGACAACACACCTCAGTGTAGGGCAAAACAAAAAAACTGCTTTATTCAAGCACATGTTAACAGATATCTCTCTTCAAATCACTCCCCTCCCACCCTTGGAAAACAGGGCGGGTTAAACTGTCCAATGACAATACAGGTCAGGTGTGTTTAACTTCTCAGTACACAGTCTTATCCGCGGGGGGGTTGGAGGAATCCCCCCTCCCTTTTTCCTCACAGCAAACACACTTAGGGTCCTTTCACACGGGGCGGATCCGTGAAGATCCGCCCCGTGAAGCTCCGCTTGCTCAGCGGTGATCGCTCCGTTGATCCCCGCTGAGCCGACGGATGACTGGGCGGTCCCCGCACACTGTGCATGGACCGCCCTGTCAGAGCGCCGCTCTCCCCTATGGGGAATCGGATGACGATGGACCGTAGAGTCCGTTGTCATCCGATCCGCTCCGCAGACGGAAGGAAAAATAGGGTTTTCCTCCGTCACACTTTGGCGGAGCGGATGTCAGCGGACATGTCTCCGTTGACATCCGTGCTTCCATAGGGGTACATGGAGGATCCGTTTCAGGTCCGCCTAAAAAACTGGCAGGCGGACCTGAACGGACCTCCGTGTGAAAGAGCCCTAACAAATCTCATAATAGTTGAGGCATCAGACACAATAGACAATAGAATACAGTCCCACCCCAAACCATCACAGCAAATAGTCCAACAGCATGGCACAGCACACATTATATATACAGCATTCAATCTGACTAGCACAGATCATAGTGGGGGTTTCTCATTCACCCTGTGCCCCTTTTAGAGACACAGGGTGATATACACATAAGAGGTGTCGGGGAAGCTGGACAAGGAGCCTCCAGAACTCTCCAGGGCAAGCTGAGCCGCACAAACCCCCGACCCAAAGTCACTCCTGTCACAGACACACAATAGTAGATAGTTATCTGCTAACAGCCAATCACCTTTATGAACGAAGCTATGGAAAATGGTAGAAAACAAACAACCGCCGTGTGTGATCGAGTGGTTGTGATATTTATCAGCCATACATGGCTTTGATTGCATGCCTGCACCGAGCCTATGATTTTTATTTTGAAACTTTGGGACAACCTTCTTGACTTGTGTTTATTCATAATCTCTACATTTTGTTATTTTTTAAATAAACTTTTCAACTATATACACAAGCTCCTGAAGAAGCGCATCAACGTGCGCAACATGTAGAGTGATTTTCTCTGAGCGACCTCCGAACACGACTCAACCTCTCCACGTATCCAAACAACCATTGGATTTATATCATTCTACGTGCTTCAAATCTTTGCACTCGTTACATGTGGTATATGTATATGTATTAGAGGTGTTATGAGAGTCCTTGAGGTCACTCAACTTTATGGTTTTTAACCACTTCAGACCCGGAAAAATTGGCTGCCCAATGACCGGACCATTTTTTGCGATTCGGCACTGCGTCGCTTTAACTGACAATTGCGCGGTCGTGCAACGTTGTACCCAAACAAAATTGATGTCGTTTTTTTCCCACAAATAGAGATTTCTTTTGGTGGTATTTGATCACCTCTGCGGTTTTTATTTTTTGCGCTATAAACAAAAAAAGAGCCACAATTTTGAAAAAAAAACAATATTTTTAACTTTTTGCTATAATAAATATCCCCCAAAAATATATATAAAAAAACACATTTTTTCCTCAGTTTAGGCTGATATGTATTCTTCTACATATTTTTGGTAAAAAAAAAAGCAATAAGCGTATATTTATTGGTTTGCGCAAAAGTTATAGCGTGCACAAAATAGGGGATAGTTTTATTGCATTTTTATTATAATTTGTTTTACTAATAAAGGCGGCGATCAGCGATTTTTATCGTGACTGCGATATTGCGGCAGACACATCGGACACTTTTGACACTATTTTGGGACCATTGTCATTTATACAGCGATCAGTGCTATAAAAATGCACGGATTACTGTGTAAATGACACTGGCAGTGAAGGGGTTAACCTCTAGGGGGCGAGGAAGGGGTTAAGTGTGTCCTAGGGAGTGAGTCTAACTGTGAGGGGGCTGGGCTACCAGTGACACGACAGTGATCACTGCTCCCGATGACAGGGAGAAGTAGATCACTGTCCTGTCACAAGGCAGAACAGGGAAATGCCTTGTTTACATAGGCATCCCCCCGTTCTGCCGTTCCGTGACACGATCGCAGGACACCGGCAGACAGAATCTGCGGGTCCCACAGGCACGGAGCTCACGGCGGGCGCTAGGCTGCAGATTCAAAGCAACGTACCTGTACGTTGCTTTGCCTGCCCGTGCCATTCTGCCGACGTATATGTACGTGAGGCAGACGGCAAGTGGTTAATGTGTTTGTATACAATGGTTTTAACTTTATCCAATTAAAAACTTCCATTTTTTACTAAATGTATGCGTGTGCCTACGAAGTCTGTATCTTTATTCTAATTTCTTCGAAACTATGACACATTGACAAGGTTGTAGTTGGTACCTATGAACTTCTCCTATGCATCTTGAATACATTGATGACATCAGCAGACTGCAGGTAATGCTGGGGGAATTAGTAGTTTCGATGAGTGAAGGAAGTTATAACTCAATATTACTTGCTGGGCTGCTCTTTTGGTTCTGCAATTACCACTCTTTACAAAGCAGTATGGACTATATCTAACTGTATTTAAATACCTTATGTTAAATGAAAATGTCATATTTTTGGAACACATAGGCAGAATTGCCTATGAAAGGCTAATGTAAAACTGCTGTACTGGCCCTTGAGATACACAAAATATCACAATTATTGCCAACTTGAAAAACATATGTTTTTGGAATGTAACAATAAAGCTGCCAGTGCCTTAACATTATACTGTACATTGCAGTGACACCTTATCCTCCCTAATATTACTAATATAATAAAAAACACACAGCAATCTGTTTCCAGTTAAACTGCATGTAAATGATTGGAGCCACAATGAGTTATGTACTACAATGTCCAATACATAGAATGGGCATCATATGCGATCAGTTAAAATAGCTAAAAGAAAATAAGGGTTTATTTTTATCTTCTTTCTATTTGCACTCAATGCTAGAATGTTCTGACAAAAGCCCTGGAAATACCATACTGTATAGGTTTAAATAATTATTTTTCTTTGAAAAGCAACATGTCCTATTTGCTGGGGGATTGTACATTTGCAGGCTGCCGAAAAGAAACAAAAAAAAACAAACCTTCTAAAATTAGGTGGTTCATGTTAAACCGTATGTGGCGAGACATAATTGCACGTCTGTGTATTTTCTTTTCTGAAACACTTGTGTTTGTCTCAAAATGATACCCATAAAGATTATATTTGTGTTTTAAATATAACTTGGACGGCAAGATTTTTTTGTGTTTATACCCTGTGTGTGGAACTACATATAATTTATAAGCAAGTCAAGTTTCCCTGGTGGGTGCTAGAGAGACATCTGTATGAATTAATTTTAAATACAGAACCAGGTCTTATCCTCTGCATTAGGGATAAGCTTCGAGTTCGAGTCGAACTTATGTTCGACTCGAACATTGCCTGTTCGCCCGTTCGCCGAACAGCGAACATTTTGGGGTGTTCGCGGCAAATTCGAAAAGTCTATGGGAGAAATCTAAAGTGCTAATTATAAAGGCTTATATGCAAGTTATTGTCATAAAAAGTGTTTGGGGACCCGGGTCCTGCCCCAGGGGACATGTATCAATGCAAAAAAAAGTTTTAAAAACTGCAGTTTTTTTGGGAGCAGTGATTTTATTAATGCTTAAAGTGAAACAATAAAAGTGAAATTTTCCTTTAAATTTTGTACCTGGGGGGTGTGTATAATATGCATGTAAAGTGGCGCATGTTTCCCGTGCTTAGAACTGTCCCTGCACAAAATGTCATTTCTGAAGGAAAAAAAGTAATTTAAAACCACTCCCGGCTATAATGAATTGTCGGCTCCCAGCAATACATAGAAAAGTCATTGATATAAAAAAATAAAAAAAAGCGTGGGGTCCCCCCAAATTTAATTACCAGGCCCTTCAGGTCTGGTATAGATATTAAGGGGAACCCCGCCACAAATAAAAAAAAATGTGTGCGGTTCCCCCCAAATATACATACCAGGCCCTTCAGGTCTGGCATGGATATTAAGGGGAACTCCAACCCAAATAAAAAAAAAATGGCGTGGAGTACCCCTAAAAATCCATACCAGACCCTTATCCGAGCACGCAACCTGGTAGGCCACAGGTAAAGAGGGGGGATGAGAGAGCGCCCCCCCCCTCCTGAACCGTACCAGGCCACATGCCCTCAACATGGGGACTCCATGACAAGGGGCGGGTCTATACATTTAATAGACTGCAGAGGAAGTTCCCCATCAGGTCCGCCCAGGCTCAGCCAATGACGGACAGCGTTGGACATCGGATGGCCGCGGAACACTGGATTTCATCGCTAGAATGTTTTTTTTTTTGTTTTTTTTTAATAAAGGACTTTTCCAGGGTGTTTGTGTGTTTTTTTTTTACATTTTTTTACACTTTCTTCGTGAAATGGTAGGGGTACAATGTACCCCTTACCAATTCACATAGGGGGGGCCGGGATCTGGGGGTCCCCTTTGTTAAAGGGGGGCTTCCAGATTTCGATAAGCCCCCGCCCGCAGAACCCCACAACCACCGGGCAAGGGTTGTGGGGATGAGGCCCTTGTCCCCATCAACATGGGGACATCCTCCCCATGTTGAGGGCATGTGGCCTGGTGCGGTTCAGGATTAAGCTCTGGCCAAGACAGGGTTCCCCGATTGTACAAAATGTGTGACATTTATTCATTATGTATCAAAGATAGATACATTATTACCATGGAATGTAAAAGTAAATTTCAAACAAAACACTAAAATGCAGTAATATACTATACGAAAAATCGTCCGAAATTCGGTCATTTCGTTTTTGAGCCGAAAAAACGAAGGAGAAGTTTGGAAATTTTCTGCCGAACGAACGATAAATTGAAAGGTTAATGTGTTTCCCGTCCGAACTGTCTGCACTAGGTATATGTAAAAAAAACAAACAAAAAATGTATTAATTTATGTCCAGTGAACGATGTATTGGTCATTACATGATGGCACTATCGTTTGCGCTCACGGCTGAATGTTCGTTTTTCCAATATGGGTTTGGCCGATTTTTCGTATAGTGTATGGCCAGCTAAAGTCTGTGAAGGTTCTAATTTATCCGGTACAGTTATAACCTTGACATCCTAAAAACCCTATAAACAAAAGGAAGTAACATACAGATATAGGGATGAGCTTTATGTTTGGGTCGAACATGAGTTCGACTCGAACATTGGCTGTTCGCCCGTTCGCCGAATAGCGAACAATTTGGAGTATTCAAATACCTTTAAAAGTCTATGGGAGAAATCAAAAGTGCTAATTTTAAAGGTTAATATGCAAGTTATTGTCATAAAAAGTGTTTGGGGACCTGGATCCCTCCCCAGGGAACATGTATCAATGCAAAAAAAAAAGTTTTAAAAACTGCAGTTTTTTGGGGAGCAGTGATTTTAATAATGCTTAAAGTGAAACATTAAAAGTGAAATATTCCTTTAAATTTCGTACCTGGGGGGTGTCTATAGTATGCCTGTAAATTAGCGCATGTTTCTCATGTTTATAACAGTCCCTGCACAAAATGAGATTTCTAAAGGGGAAAAAAAGTAATTTAAAACTACTCCCGGCTATAATGAATTGTGGGGTCCCGGCAATACAGATAAAAGTCATAAAAAAAAATGGCATGGGTTCCCCCCAGTCCATTATTAGGCCCTTTGGATCTAGTATGAATATTAAGGGGAACCCTGCGCCAATTTTTTTTAAAAAATGGCGTAGGGGTCCCTCTCAAAATCCATACCAGACCTTTAGGTCTGGTATGGATTTTAAGGGGAACCCCGCGCCAAAATAAAAAAAAATTGTGGGGTTCCCCCCAAAAATCCATACCAGACCCTTATCCAAGCATGCAACCTGGCAGGCCGCAGGAAAAGAGGGGGGATGAGAGAGCGCCCCCTCTTCCTGAACCGTACCAGACCACATGCCCTCAACATGGGGAGGATGTCCCCATGTTGATGGGGACAAGGGCCTCATCCCCACAACCCTTGCCCGGTGGTTGTGGGGGTCTGCGGGTGGGGAGCTTATCGGAATCTGGAAGCCCCCTTTAACAAAGGGGACCCCCAAATCCCACCCCCCATGTGAATTGGTAACGGGGTACATTATACCCCTACCATTTCACCCAAAAAAGTGACAAAAAGGTAAAAAAACACACACAGCTTGGGACAAGTCCTTTAATAAAATAAAATAAAAATTCCAGCGCTGTAATCCTTCTACGACCCGCTGCCACGATCGATACAGCCTCCATAGGAAGCGCCCGTCGAATGAGGCGCGACCCATCTGACAGCTCTTAAATAACCGAGGGCAGGGCCACCCGTGACATGGACGGGTGACCCCGCCCCCTCTGACGCAATGGGAGTTTCTGGCGGTCTCCCTGTGGTGTCATGGGTGACCCCGCCCCCTCTGACGCATCACAGGAAACCTTTTTTGGATGAAATGGTAGGGGTACAATGTACCCCGTTACCAATTTACATGGGGGGGCGGGATTTGGGGGTCCCCTTTGTTAAAGGGGGCTTCCAGATTCCAATAATCCCCCCACCCGCAGACCCCCACAACCCCCACAACCACCGGGCAAGGCCCTTGTCCCCATCAGCATGGGGACATCCTCCCCATGTTGAGGGCATGTGGCCTGGTACGGTTTAAGAGGAGGGGCGCTCTCTCGTCCCCTCCTCTTTTCCTAGCGGCCTGCCAGGTTGCGTGCTCGGATAAGGGTCTAGTATGGATTTTTGGGGGGAACCTCACGCCATTTTTTTTTTCATTTTTTCGTGGGGGTTCCCCTTAAATTCCATACCAGACCTGAAGGGTCTGGTATGGATTTTGAGGGGGCCCCCTACGCCTTTTTTTTTAATTTGGCACAGGGTTCCCCTTAATATCCATACCAGACCTGAAGGGCCTGGTAATGGACTGGGGGGGAACCCATGCAGTTTTTTTCAATTACTTTTATCTGTATTGCCGGGACCCGACAATTCATTATAGCCGCGAGTAGTTTTAAATTACTTTTTTACCTTTAGAAATGTCATTTTGTGCAGGGACTGTTATAAACACGGAATAGCAAAACATTCGCTCCCTCACTCTCAAACGCCACTATGCTCCTAATCCCCTCACTCATTTTCACAATTACGCGGGAAAAGAGATTGCACTTAGGCCCAGCTTACTTTCTCCCCCCTCCACGGAACTTGAGGAGGAGGCATTACAGATACTAGAAAATTCCCACATCACAACTAGAGCCCTCGATATTACACACTTCACTCAAGCCCAAATCTACCTTCTTCCCTACCAATTCTAAAGGACCCTATATAGAGACTTATTACCAGGCAGTTTACAAAGATCTTACCACATTATGTGATAAACCCAAAAAATTTAGGCACCACAACTTGACAAAAGGAGAATCGGTCATTAAAGGACCTTATGGCTAATACCAATATTATGATTAGGCAAGCAGATAAAGGGGGAAGCGTAGTAATACAAAATAAGGCGGACTACATGAAGGAGGCCAATCGGCTATTGGCCGACACTGACACCTACTTAAAACTACGTTTTGACCCCTTACCAGCATACCAGCAGGATTTAAAGTCTTTGGTGTATGAAGCATGGAGAAATGGGGTGCTCACCAAAAAAGAGCGCCTTTTTATGTTACCCGCAGAATGTAGTACTCCCCATTTCTACCACCTTCCCAAAGTTCATAAATCCCTTGTTGATCCTCCTGGCAGACCAATTGTGGTCTGCACCAATAGCTTCATTAATGGGTTGTCTATTTACATAGATTTTTGTCTTCAACCCATTGTTAACCAGTTACCCTCCTATATTAAGGACTCAAATTACATTATTAATGTCCTACAACAATACACATGGGAGCAGGACTACATGTGGGCATCTTTAGACGTGACATCCCTTTACGCGTCGATACCCCATGATGTAGGCCTTAAAGCTATCCAACACTTTTTCACTAAAAGCGGCGATTTTCATTCTCTACAGTCCCAGTTTTTGATGGAATCAGTGGAATTCTGTTTGAAGCACAATTATTTTACATTTTGTGAGCAATTCTACCTCCAATGTCAAGGTACGGCGATGGGGGCTAATTTTGCCCCTGTGTACGCCAACCTTACGATGGGCCACTGGGAGGAGAGCTATATTTGGACCAACAATCCATTCGCCGAGTTCATTGTGTACTTTGGCCGGTACATTGATGATATCGTACTGATTTGGAGTGGGGGTCCTGAGCTTTTCCACGCCCTAGTGGACCATTGTAATACTAACACCTTTGGCCTGAGTTTCACCCATGTATTGAATGCTCAAGAGTTGGTGTTCCTCGATCTCGTTTTGAGTCACGAGGAAGGCAGGATAATTACATGCAACCATGTCAAACCTACCAGCGGTAATTCATATCTGCACTTTGATAGTTGCCACCATCCAACATGGAAAAAGAACATACCCAGAGGCCAATTCAATAGATTGAGACGTAATTGCTCCAAAAGAGGATTACGTGGAACAGAGTTCACTCATGACCAAGAAGTTTGAGGAGAAGAATTATCCTCCCGCCTTGGTGCATGAGGCATTCGAGTTCCACCTTAAACCTCAGATAACCAGCAGTGTGCCTAAAGATGAAGCCGATGAGAAGGGCAAAGTAAGGTTTATTTCTACTTTTAATAATGAATACAAATCCATTTAGAATATTATTAAAAAACACTATGGCATTCTACATTTGGATCAGAGGCTAGGCCCTACATTACCCCCTGTTCCACAGGTTACGTTCCGCAGAGCCAAAACCGTGAGGAATCTGATAGCTCCTAGCAAAGTCACCAATAACATCTCTGGAGCTAGATCTTTTCTAGACATCAGATCATACTTTGAACAAAGGACTGGCATTTTTCAATGTAAGAAGCGAGATTGTCTTACATGCCAGTTCATCACTCACGGGTCTAACACTATCAGCACCAAGGGGGGGAAATCATACTCCATTAGACAATTCATGACTTGTTCTACAGACTTTGTTGTCTATGTTCTTCGGTGCCCCTGTATGTTTTTGTATGTAGGTCGCACTATACGTGCATTACGAGCAAGAATAAGGGACCATAGAAGGCTTATCCAAAAGGGTTGTACTGAGCACAGTGTACCTCACCACTTTCAGAGATTTCATGGTGGCAATATTAAACATCTGGAGGTTTTCATTATCGAAACCATTCCCAAGGGTACACTAAAGCCCTGTACACACGATCGGATAACCTATGGATTTTCGTCCGATGGATTTGTCCATCGGAAATCCGATGAAACTGTTTTTCATCAGTCTTGCCCACACACCATCAGTCAAAAAACCGACCGTTCCAAACGCGGTGACGTAAAACACTCCGATGAGCCGAGAAAAATGAAGATAATGCTTCTGAGCATGCATGGGTTTTTGATCCGATGGACTTGCCCATAGACGATCGGAGTTTTCGATCATGTTTTAAATTTTTCCGATGGATAAAAAACCGTTCTATTTTTTAAAACCAATGGAAAAAAGACCAATGGGTCCCATACACGATCGCTTGGTCTGATGAAAACCATCCATCGGACGGTTTCATCAGTCAAACCGATCGTGTGTACAGGGCTTTACTGCCAACGAAAGATTTTCCCTTTTGTGTAAAAGGGAAGTCTTTTGGATTTATATGTGCGACTCTTTGGCCCCGAAGGGGTTAAATGAGGAGCTCAAAACCAACAGCTTCATTTGAAGGTCGCTGTCAATTGACGATTGTTTTTGCGGTCAGGTGTGTTTTTTTATTGGTACTGTATATTGTGTATTTTCACCTTTTTACCATCTCTTTTTTTATACACATATATATTTCATCATTTTTATTTCATTTATTTTGTATGTATACATGTTTTTTATGTACGTTCTCTAAGTATGTTTTTGTATGATGCATTGTTTGTGTAATACAGCCAGATGCTTGAGGAGGAGGAAGGAGTCAAATCCAGGTTACTTATTAGGCCTTCCCATTCCTTCCCTTCCCCCCTCCCAGTTTCCCTTCCCTCCTGGTTTCCTCCTTCCTCCCTTTTCTCCTCCCTTTCCTGTATTGGCCCCCATTTAAACTTCCTGGGTTCAACTTGCTATTGACTGTGACAAAGCGCTTGAAGCGCGAAACGCGTAGTCAGAGCTACTCAGGACTTTCATTTTCCCATTTTAAATCCACCCCATTTTCAGCGGAGCTATATTGTAGAGAAATTTATTCCAGCAATTGCAGCTCTGGTTGAGTGCGAATGACCTGCAGTACGGCTCTAGATCCATTAAGAAGCTTCCTAGTTTCCATTCTTTTAGGAAGCAACATCATCCGGAAGATTTTGTCCCCCTATTATTGGATCGTGTCTTTTGGTGAAGGACTTCCCCTTGTCGAGGTCACTTAGTTGCGGCTTCGGTCTCTCCCCTCCGCTTTCAGCCGCTGGCCATGCAGCTGGTCTGTTCCTGACCAGCGGAAGTGAAAGATCACTGAACCCATCACAGCGGCGGGTTTATTCCGCGCTGTTTTCCATCACAGGAGGATTTTGTTACCGAAGCAAGTCGGTATCCCCAGCACTCAGCGCGGATCGTCGGAACGGATTCCTCCAGTCTCTCCCATCCACCGGAGGCCATCCGTCTTCCCTGCCGCATCATCCACCCCTGGGAAGCTTTCTCCTTCTGCCGGATCACGGCCTATCGGCTCACTTGAGCGCCCAGCGAGCCGGACGGATGAGCCCTCTCCTCACCTCACGCTGCAACCTGGATTTAGCTCCTACCTCCATGGATATCAGGTCTTATGATTTTTAATACTGATTTTCTCCTGATTTTATCTGTGATCGTGTATGAACTACTGAATTTATTATTTTTTGCCTTATGAATTTTTATTAAAAGGCAGTTTTTATCATTTGATCCCCTCTTTTTGGTTTAATTGATCTCTTGTCCATTGAGCGCTGGTGTTTTAGTTTTATGTTATAAACAGGGGAAACATGTACTACTTTACAGGCATACTATAGACACCCCCCAGGTACGAAATTTAAAGGAATATTTCACTTTTATTGTTTCACTTTAAGCATTATTAAAAATCACTGCTCCCGAAAAAATGAATTTTTTTAAAACTTTTGCATTGATACATGTCCCCTGGAGCAGGACCCAGGTCCCCAAACACTTTCTATGACAATAACTTGCATATTAACCTTTAAAATTAGTACTTTTGATTTCTCATGTTTGTGTCCCATAGACTTTAACGGTGTTCGCGTGTTTGAAAATTTTTTTTGCCTGTTCGCATGTTCTGCTGCAAACCGAACAGGGGGGGTGTTTGGCTCATCCCTATACAGAGACTTGAAAAAGTATTCATACCCCCTGAAATTTTCCAAATTTTGTCATGTTACAAAACTAGGGTTGAGCGAACCCGAACTGTAAAGTTCGGGTTCGTACCAGACTTTTGGGTTTTTGGTACCCGGACCCGAACAATTTACTGTATGTTCGGGTTCGAGTTCGGTGTTCAGCAATGTAATGGCACATTTTAAAAAGCTGCAGGGCAGCCAATCAACATTCATTTAACTCATGTGCCCTTAGAAGCCATCACAGCCATGCCTACTAATGGCATGGCTGTGATTGGCCAGTGCAGCATGTGACCCAGCCTCTATATAAGCTAGAGGCACATAGCACAGCACGTCACTCTGCTTTAGATAGTGTAGGGAAAGGTTGCTGCTGCTGCTTTGAGGGAGAGAATTAGAGTCCTGATTCAGAAATCAAATTACTCAGCGATCTACCTTGATTTTGTTGTGCGGGTGCAGTGCACAATCTTTTTACCCTGCCCTGAGCCCAGTGCCAGAGAAAAGATAACTTTTATCCGTCTGTTAGTTAGGTTGGCGTCGGTGGGCATTTTATGCAAGCTCAGTGCGCCAGCACTGCATATGTTACTGTGAGATACACCCTTTAGATACTGTTGGTCTATTCTGCTGTTCTAAAAACACCCATTTAGGGCAAAAAATATATATTTTGCTGTGTTTCCTGCATATCTGTATTTAGTGAGATACACACTTTAGATACTGTTGTTTTATTCTGCGATTAAAAAAAAAAAATTTAGGACAAAAAAAAAAATTTTGCCAACGTTTCCTGCATATCTGTACATGTGAGATACACACTTTAGATACTGTTCTCCTACTCTGCTATTCAAAAAAATAATAATTTAGGGCAAAAAAATTTTGTTGCTTTTTCTGCATATCTGTACCTGTGAGATACACCCTTTAGATACTGTTGCTCTATTCTGCTATTCAAAAAAAACACATTTAGGGGAAAAATCTTAAATTGCAGCCTAGTCTGTATCTGTACTTGTGAGGTACACCCTTTAGATACTGTTGCTCTATTCTGGTATTACAAAAAAAACACATTTAGGGCAAAAAAAATTATATTGCAGTGTTTGCTGCATATCTGTACATGTGAGATACACACTTTAGATACTGTTGTTTTATTCTGCTATTCAAAAAATTATAATTTAGGGCAAAAAATGTTTTTGGCAACGTTTTCTGCATATCTGTACGTGTGAGATACACACTTTAGATACTGTTTCTCTATTTTTAAAAACTGCAGTTTTTTTGGGAGCAGTGATTTTATTAATGCTTAAAGTGAAACAATAAAAGTGAAATTTTCCTTTACATTTTGTACCTGGGGGGTGTGTATAATATGCATGTAAAGTGGTGCATGTTTCCCGTGCTTAGAACTGTCCCTGCACAAAATGTCATTTCTGAAGGAAAAAAAGTAATTTAAAACCACTCCCGGCTATAATGAATTGTCGGCTCCCGGCAATACATAGAAAAGTCATTGATATAAAAAAATAAAAAAAAGCGTGGGGTCCCCCCAAATTTAATTACCAGGCCCTTCAGGTCTGGTATAGATATTAAGGGGAACCCCGCCACAAATAAAAAAAAATGTGTGCGGTTCCCCCCAAATATCCATACCAGGCCCTTCAGGTCTGGCATGGATTTTAAGGGGAACTCCAACCCAAATAAAAAAAAATGGCGTGGAGTACCCCTAAAAATCCATACCAGACCCTTATCCGAGCACGCAACCTGGTAGGCCACAGGTAAAGAGGGGGGATGAGAGAGCGCCCCCCCCTCCTGAACCGTACCAGGCCACATGCCCTCAACATGGGGACTCCATGACAAGGGGCGGGTCTATACATTTAATAGACTGCAGAGGAAGTTCCCCATCAGGTCCGCCCAGGCTCAGCCAATGACGGACAGCGTTGGACATCGGATGGCCGCGGAACACTGGATTTCATCGCTAGAATGTTTTTTTTTTGTTTTTTTTTAATAAAGGACTTTTCCAGGGTGTTTGTGTGGTTTTTTTTTACTTTTTTTACACTTTCTTCGTGAAATGGTAGGGGTACAATGTACCCCTTACCAATTCACATAGGGGGGCCGGGATCTGGGGGTCCCCTTTGTTAAAGGGGGGCTTCCAGATTTCGATAAGCCCCTGCCCGCAGAACCCCACAACCACCGGGCAAGGGTTGTGGGGATGAGGCCCTTGTCCCCATCAACATGGGGACATCCTCCCCATGTTGAGGGCATGTGGCCTGGTGCGGTTCAGGATTAAGCTCTGGCCAAGACAGGGTTCCCCGATTGTACAAAATGTGTGACATTTATTCATTATGTATCAAAGATAGATACATTATTACCATGGAATGTAAAAGTAAATTTCAAACAAAACACTAAAATGCAGTAATATACTATACGAAAAATCGTCCGAAATTCGGTCATTTCGTTTTTGAGCCGAAAAAACGAAGGAGAAGTTTGGAAATTTTCTGCCGAACGAACGATAAATTGAAAGGTTAATGTGTTTCCCGTCCGAACTGTCTGCACTAGGTATATGTAAAAAAAACAAACAAAAAATGTATTAATTTATGTCCAGTGAACGATGTATTGGTCATTACATGATGGCACTATCGTTTGCGCTCACGGCTGAATGTTCGTTTTTCCAATATGGGTTTGGCCGATTTTTCGTATAGTGTATGGCCAGCTAAAGTCTGTGAAGGTTCTAATTTATCCGGTACAGTTATAACCTTGACATCCTAAAAACCCTATAAACAAAAGGAAGTAACATACAGATATAGGGATGAGCTTTATGTTTGGGTCGAACATGAGTTCGACTCGAACATTGGCTGTTCGCCCGTTCGCCGAATAGCGAACAATTTGGAGTATTCAAATACCTTTAAAAGTCTATGGGAGAAATCAAAAGTGCTAATTTTAAAGGTTAATATGCAAGTTATTGTCATAAAAAGTGTTTGGGGACCTGGATCCCTCCCCAGGGAACATGTATCAATGCAAAAAAAAAAGTTTTAAAAACTGCAGTTTTTTGGGGAGCAGTGATTTTAATAATGCTTAAAGTGAAACATTAAAAGTGAAATATTCCTTTAAATTTCGTACCTGGGGGGTGTCTATAGTATGCCTGTAAATTAGCGCATGTTTCTCATGTTTATAACAGTCCCTGCACAAAATGAGATTTCTAAAGGGGGAAAAAAGTAATTTAAAACTACTCCCGGCTATAATGAATTGTCGGGTCCCGGCAATACAGATAAAAGTCATAAAAAAAAATGGCATGGGTTCCCCCCAGTCCATTATTAGGCCCTTTGGATCTAGTATGAATATTAAGGGGAACCCTGCGCCAATTTTTTTTTAAAAATGGCGTAGGGGTCCCTCTCAAAATCCATACCAGACCTTTAGGTCTGGTATGGATTTTAAGGGGAACCCCGCGCCAAAATAAAAAAAAATTGTGGGGTTCCCCCCAAAAATCCATACCAGACCCTTATCCAAGCATGCAACCTGGCAGGCCGCAGGAAAAGAGGGGGGATGAGAGAGCGCCCCCTCTTCCTGAACCGTACCAGACCACATGCCCTCAACATGGGGAGGATGTCCCCATGTTGATGGGGACAAGGGCCTCATCCCCACAACCCTTGCCCGGTGGTTGTGGGGGTCTGCGGGTGGGGAGCTTATCGGAATCTGGAAGCCCCCTTTAACAAAGGGGACCCCCAAATCCCACCCCCCCATGTGAATTGGTAACGGGGTACATTATACCCCTACCATTTCACCCAAAAAAGTGACAAAAAGGTAAAAAAAACACACACAGCTTGGGACAAGTCCTTTAATAAAATAAAATAAAAATTCCAGCGCTGTAATCCTTCTACGACCCGCTGCCATGATCGATACAGCCTCCATAGGAAGCGCCCGTCGAATGAGGCGCGACCCGTCTGACAGCTCTTAAATAACCGAGGGCAGGGCCACCCGTGACATGGACGGGTGACCCCGCCCCCTCTGACGCAATGGGAGTTTCTGGCGGTCTCCCTGTGGTGTCATGGGTGACCCCGCCCCCTCTGACGCATCACAGGAAACCTTTTTTGGATGAAATGGTAGGGGTACAATGTACCCCGTTACCAATTTACATGGGGGGGTGGGATTTGGGGGTCCCCTTTGTTAAAGGGGGCTTCCAGATTCCAATAATCCCCCCACCCGCAGACCCCCACAACCCCCACAACCACCGGGCAAGGCCCTTGTCCCCATCAGCATGGGGACATCCTCCCCATGTTGAGGGCATGTGGCCTGGTACGGTTTAAGAGGAGGGGCGCTCTCTCGTCCCCTCCTCTTTTCCTAGCGGCCTGCCAGGTTGCGTGCTCGGATAAGGGTCTAGTATGGATTTTTGGGGGGAACCTCACGCCATTTTTTTTTTCATTTTTTCGTGGGGGTTCCCCTTAAATTCCATACCAGACCTGAAGGGTCTGGTATGGATTTTGAGGGGGCCCCCTACGCCTTTTTTTTAAATTTGGCACAGGGTTCCCCTTAATATCCATACCAGACCTGAAGGGCCTGGTAATGGACTGGGGGGGAACCCATGCAGTTTTTTTCAATTACTTTTATCTGTATTGCCGGGACCCGACAATTCATTATAGCCGCGAGTAGTTTTAAATTACTTTTTTACCTTTAGAAATGTCATTTTGTGCAGGGACTGTTATAAACACGGAATAGCAAAACATTCGCTCCCTCACTCTCAAACGCCACTATGCTCCTAATCCCCTCACTCATTTTCACAATTACGCGGGAAAAGAGATTGCACTTAGGCCCAGCTTACTTTCTCCCCCCTCCACGGAACTTGAGGAGGAGGCATTACAGATACTAGAAAATTCCCACATCACAACTAGAGCCCTCGATATTACACACTTCACTCAAGCCCAAATCTACCTTCTTCCCTACCAATTCTAAAGGACCCTATATAGAGACTTATTACCAGGCAGTTTACAAAGATCTTACCACATTATGTGATAAACCCAAAAAATTTAGGCACCACAACTTGACAAAAGGAGAATCGGTCATTAAAGGACCTTATGGCTAATACCAATATTATGATTAGGCAAGCAGATAAAGGGGGAAGCGTAGTAATACAAAATAAGGCGGACTACATGAAGGAGGCCAATCGGCTATTGGCCGACTCTGACACCTACTTAAAACTACGTTTTGACCCCTTACCAGCATACCAGCAGGATTTAAAGTCTTTGGTGTATGAAGCATGGAGAAATGGGGTGCTCACCAAAAAAGAGCGCCTTTTTATGTTACCCGCAGAATGTAGTACTCCCCATTTCTACCACCTTCCCAAAGTTCATAAATCCCTTGTTGATCCTCCTGGCAGACCAATTGTGGTCTGCACCAATAGCTTCATTAATGGGTTGTCTATTTACATAGATTTTTGTCTTCAACCCATTGTTAACCAGTTACCCTCCTATATTAAGGACTCAAATTACATTATTAATGTCCTACAACAATACACATGGGAGCAGGACTACATGTGGGCATCTTTAGACGTGACATCCCTTTACGCGTCGATACCCCATGATGTAGGCCTTAAAGCTATCCAACACTTTTTCACTAAAAGCGGCGATTTTCATTCTCTACAGTCCCAGTTTTTGATGGAATCAGTGGAATTCTGTTTGAAGCACAATTATTTTACATTTTGTGAGCAATTCTACCTCCAATGTCAAGGTACGGCGATGGGGGCTAATTTTGCCCCTGTGTACGCCAACCTTACGATGGGCCACTGGGAGGAGAGCTATATTTGGACCAACAATCCATTCGCCGAGTTCATTGTGTACTTTGGCCGGTACATTGATGATATCGTACTGATTTGGAGTGGGGGTCCTGAGCTTTTACACGCCCTAGTGGACCATTGTAATACTAACACCTTTGGCCTGAGTTTCACCCATGTATTGAATGCTCAAGAGTTGGTGTTCCTCGATCTCGTTTTGAGTCACGAGGAAGGCAGGATAATTACATGCAACCATGTCAAACCTACCAGCGGTAATTCATATCTGCACTTTGATAGTTGCCACCATCCAACATGGAAAAAGAACATACCCAGAGGCCAATTCAATAGATTGAGACGTAATTGCTCCAAAAGAGGATTACGTGGAACAGAGTTCACTCATGACCAAGAAGTTTGAGGAGAAGAATTATCCTCCCGCCTTGGTGCATGAGGCATTCGAGTTCCACCTTAAACCTCAGATAACCAGCAGTGTGCCTAAAGATGAAGCCGATGAGAAGGGCAAAGTAAGGTTTATTTCTACTTTTAATAATGAATACAAATCCATTTAGAATATTATTAAAAAACACTATGGCATTCTACATTTGGATCAGAGGCTAGGCCCTACATTACCCCCTGTTCCACAGGTTACGTTCCGCAGAGCCAAAACCGTGAGGAATCTGATAGCTCCTAGCAAAGTCACCAATAACATCTCTGGAGCTAGATCTTTTCTAGACATCAGATCATACTTTGAACAAAGGACTGGCATTTTTCAATGTAAGAAGCGAGATTGTCTTACATGCCAGTTCATCACTCACGGGTCTAACACTATCAGCACCAAGGGGGGGAAATCATACTCCATTAGACAATTCATGACTTGTTCTACAGACTTTGTTGTCTATGTTCTTCGGTGCCCCTGTATGTTTTTGTATGTAGGTCGCACTATACGTGCATTACGAGCAAGAATAAGGGACCATAGAAGGCTTATCCAAAAGGGTTGTACTGAGCACAGTGTACCTCACCACTTTCAGAGATTTCATGGTGGCAATATTAAACATCTGGAGGTTTTCGTTATCGAAACCATTCCCAAGGGTACACTAAAGCCCTGTACACACGATCGGATAACCTATGGATTTTCGTCCGATGGATTTGTCCATCGGAAATCCGATGAAACTGTTTTTCATCAGTCTTGCCCACACACCATCAGTCAAAAAACCGACCGTTCCAAACGCGGTGACGTAAAACACTCCGATGAGCCGAGAAAAATGAAGATAATGCTTCTGAGCATGCATGGGTTTTTGATCCGATGGACTTGCCCATAGACGATCGGAGTTTTCGATCATGTTTTAAATTTTTCCGATGGATAAAAAACCGTTCTATTTTTTAAAACCAATGGAAAAAAGACCAATGGGTCCCATACACGATCGCTTGGTCTGATGAAAACCATCCATCGGACGGTTTCATCAGTCAAACCGATCGTGTGTACAGGGCTTTACTGCCAACGAAAGATTTTCCCTTTTGTGTAAAAGGGAAGTCTTTTGGATTTATATGTGCGACTCTTTGGCCCCGAAGGGGTTAAATGAGGAGCTCAAAACCAACAGCTTCATTTGAAGGTCGCTGTCAACTGACGATTGTTTTTGTGGTCAGGTGTGTTTTTTTATTGGTACTGTATATTGTGTATTTTCACCTTTTTACCATCTCTTTTTTTATACACATATATATTTCATCATTTTTATTTCATTTATTTTTGTATGTATACATGTTTTTTATGTACGTTCTCTAAGTATGTTTTTGTATGATGCATTGTTTGTGTAATACAGCCAGATGCTTGAGGAGGAGGAAGGAGTCAAATCCAGGTTACTTATTAGGCCTTCCCATTCCTTCCCTTCCCCCCTCCCAGTTTCCCTTCCCTCCTGGTTTCCTCCTTCCTCCCTTTTCTCCTCCCTTTCCTGTATTGGCCCCCATTTAAACTTCCTGGGTTCAACTTGCTATTGACTGTGACAAAGCGCTTGAAGCGCGAAACGCGTAGTCAGAGCTACTCAGGACTTTCATTTTCCCATTTTAAATCCACCCCATTTTCAGCGGAGCTATATTGTAGAGAAATTTATTCCAGCAATTGCAGCTCTGGTTGAGTGCGAATGACCTGCAGTACGGCTCTAGATCCATTAAGAAGCTTCCTAGTTTCCATTCTTTTAGGAAGCAACATCATCCGGAAGATTTTGTCCCCCTATTATTGGATCGTGTCTTTTGGTGAAGGACTTCCCCTTGTCGAGGTCACTTAGTTGCGGCTTCGGTCTCTCCCCTCCGCTTTCAGCCGCTGGCCATGCAGCTGGTCTGTTCCTGACCAGCGGAAGTGAAAGATCACTGAACCCATCACAGCGGCGGGTTTATTCCGCGCTGTTTTCCATCACAGGAGGATTTTGTTACCGAAGCAAGTCGGTATCCCCAGCACTCAGCGCGGATCGTCGGAACGGATTCCTCCAGTCTCTCCCATCCACCGGAGGCCATCCGTCTTCCCTGCCGCATCATCCACCCCTGGGAAGCTTTCTCCTTCTGCCGGATCACGGCCTATCGGCTCACTTGAGCGCCCAGCGAGCCGGACGGATGAGCCCTCTCCTCACCTCACGCTGCAACCTGGATTTAGCTCCTACCTCCATGGATATCAGGTCTTATGATTTTTAATACTGATTTTCTCCTGATTTTATCTGTGATCGTGTATGAACTACTGAATTTATTATTTTTTGCCTTATGAATTTTTATTAAAAGGCAGTTTTTATCATTTGATCCCCTCTTTTTGGTTTAATTGATCTCTTGTCCATTGAGCGCTGGTGTTTTAGTTTTATGTTATAAACAGGGGAAACATGTACTACTTTACAGGCATACTATAGACACCCCCCAGGTACGAAATTTAAAGGAATATTTCACTTTTATTGTTTCACTTTAAGCATTATTAAAAATCACTGCTCCCGAAAAAATGAATTTTTTTAAAACTTTTGCATTGATACATGTCCCCTGGAGCAGGACCCAGGTCCCCAAACACTTTCTATGACAATAACTTGCATATTAACCTTTAAAATTAGTACTTTTGATTTCTCATGTTTGTGTCCCATAGACTTTAACGGTGTTCGCGTGTTTGAAAATTTTTTTTGCCTGTTCGCATGTTCTGCTGCAAACCGAACAGGGGGGGTGTTTGGCTCATCCCTATACAGAGACTTGAAAAAGTATTCATACCCCCTGAAATTTTCCAAATTTTGTCATGTTACAAAACTAGGGTTGAGCGAACCCGAACTGTAAAGTTCGGGTTCGTACCAGACTTTTGGGTTTTTGGTACCCGGACCCGAACAATTTACTGTATGTTCGGGTTCGAGTTCGGTGTTCAGCAATGTAATGGCACATTTTAAAAAGCTGCAGGGCAGCCAATCAACATTCATTTAACTCATGTGCCCTTAGAAGCCATCACAGCCATGCCTACTAATGGCATGGCTGTGATTGGCCAGTGCAGCATGTGACCCAGCCTCTATATAAGCTAGAGGCACATAGCACAGCACGTCACTCTGCTTTAGATAGTGTAGGGAAAGGTTGCTGCTGCTGCTTTGAGGGAGAGAATTAGAGTCCTGATTCAGAAATCAAATTACTCAGCGATCTACCTTGATTTTGTTGTGCGGGTGCAGTGCACAATCTTTTTACCCTGCCCTGAGCCCAGTGCCAGAGAAAAGATAACTTTTATCCGTCTGTTAGTTAGGTTGGCGTCGGTGGGCATTTTATGCAAGCTCAGTGCGCCAGCACTGCATATGTTACTGTGAGATACACCCTTTAGATACTGTTGGTCTATTCTGCTGTTCTAAAAACACCCATTTAGGGCAAAAAATATATATTTTGCTGTGTTTCCTGCATATCTGTATTTAGTGAGATACACACTTTAGATACTGTTGTTTTATTCTGCGATTAAAAAAAAAAAATTTAGGACAAAAAAAAAAATTTTGCCAACGTTTCCTGCATATCTGTACGTGTGAGATACACACTTTAGATACTGTTCTCCTACTCTGCTATTCAAAAAAATAATAATTTAGGGCAAAAAAATGTTGTTGCTTTTTCTGCATATCTGTACCTGTGAGATACACCCTTTAGATACTGTTGCTCTATTCTGCTATTCAAAAAAAACACATTTAGGGGAAAAATCTTAAATTGCAGCCTAGTCTGTATCTGTACTTGTGAGGTACACCCTTTAGATACTGTTGCTCTATTCTGGTATTACAAAAAAAACACATTTAGGGCAAAAAAAATTATATTGCAGTGTTTGCTGCATATCTGTACATGTGAGATACACACTTTAGATACTGTTGTTTTATTCTGCTATTCAAAAAATTATAATTTAGGGCAAAAAATGTTTTTGGCAACGTTTTCTGCATATCTGTACGTGTGAGATACACACTTTAGATACTGTTTCTCTATTTTGCTTTTCAAAACAACACATTTAGGTGAAAAATCTTAAATTGCGGCCTAGTCTGTATCTATACGTGTGAGATACACCCTTTAGATACTGTTGTTCTATTCTGCTTTTCAAAAAACACCCATTTAGGGCAAGATCCTAAATTTGAGAAATATGAGGAGAACGTCAAATAAGGGACGTGGCCCCGGTCGTGGTGCTGCTGGTGGAGCTCCTGTTGCAGGGAGAGGACGTGGTCGATCTGTGCCAGCTACACGCACAAGTGAAACACCTTCCTCAGGTGCGAGTAGGCGACAGAGCCTGCAGCAGTATTTGGTCGGGCCTAATGCGGCTCTACAAATGTTGAGGCCAGGACAAGTACAGGCGATAGTAGATTGGGTTGCTGACAGTGCCTCCAGTTCCTTCACATTGTCTCCCACCCAGTCTCCTGCTGAAAGATCAGAGTTGGCACCTGCAGCCGATGTCCATCAGTCTTTCACCCCTTGCAAATCAGCCAAGCAGCCTGAGCCCCAAGTCATGCAGCAGTCTCTTCTGCTTTTTGATGACTCTGTTAGCAGGGTTTCCCAGGGCCATCCACCTAGCCCTGCCCCAGAAGTGGAAGAGATTGAGTGCACCGATGCCCAACCACTTATATTTCAAGATGAGTACATGGGAGGACCATCGCAGCACATCTCGGATGATGAACAAACACAGGTGCCAACTGCTGCTGCTTTCGCAATTGTGCAGACCGACAAGGAGGGCAGGGGTGAAGACTCGGTGGAAGATGATGTGGAGGACGATGAGGTCCTCGACCCCACATGGAATCAACGTCATGCAGGTGACCTGTGTAGTTCGGAGGAAGAGGCGGTGGTCGCACAGAGCCACCAGCACAGCAGAAGAGGGAGCAGGGTGCAAAAGCGGAGTGTCCATCCCCTAGACAGTACGCCTGCTACTGCCCAACGCAGCAAGGGACCGAGCACACCAAAGCCAGGTCCAAGGAGTTCTCTAGCATGGCAGTTCTTCAAACAATGTGCTGATGACAAGACACGAGTGGTTTGCACGCTGTGCAATCAGAGCCTGAAGCGAGGCATAAACATTCTCAACCTGGGCACAACCTGAATGACCAGGCATCTAAGTGCAAAGCACGAGCTGCAGTGGAGTAGATACCTCAAAAACCAAGAAAGGTCTCTGGCTCCTCCTGCTTCCTCTTCTGCTGCAGTCTCGGCCTCTTCATCCACCTCTGTAGTGACAGTGGCACCTGCCACCCCGCAAACAGAGGATCTGCCAGCAACACTACCACCTGGGTCACCAACCATCTCCACAATGTCCCATGGAGGCGTTCATCTCTCTATCTCCCAAACACTGGAGCGGAAGAGGAAGTACCCCCCTACCCACCCACGATCCCTGGCCCTGAATGCCAGAATTTCAAAATTCCTGGCCTTTGAAATGCTGTCATTCCGTCTGGTGGAGACGCGGAGTTTTAAAAGCCTGATGGCATTGGCTGTCCTACAGTACGTCGTGCCCAGCCGCCACTACATTTCCAGATGAGCCATCCCTTTCCTGCACAACCAAGTGGGGGACAAAATCAGGTGTGCACTGCGCAACGCCATGTGTGGCAAGGTCCACCTAACTACAAGTACGTGGACCAGTAAGCACGGTCAGGGACGTTATATCTCAATAACAGCACACTGGGTAAATGCAGTGGCGGCTGGGCCTGAGGCAGATAGCAGTTTGGCGCATGTCCTTCCACCACCGAGGATTGCAGGGCGCTTCAGTTTGCCTCCTGTTGCTAACGCCTCCTACTCCGCTTCCTCATCCTCTACCGCCTCCTCATCCGGTCAGCGTAACACCTTCACCACCAACTTCAGCACAGCCAGGGGTAAACGACAGCAGGCAGTTTTAAAACTTTCCTGTTTGGGGGAAAAACCCCACACCGCGCAGGAGTTGTGGAGGGACATGGAACAACAGACCGATGAGTGGTTGGTGGCAGTGAGCCTCAAGCCCGGCCTGGTTGTGTGCGATAATGGGCGAAATCTCGTAGCAGCTCTGGGCCTAGCCGGTTTGACGCTCATCCCTTGCCTGGCGCATGTGCTGAATTTGGTGGTGCAGAGGTTCCTTAAAAACTACCCCGATATGCCAGAGCTGTGCGCACTTTCAGGCGTTCTCACCCTGCTGCTGCTCGCCTGTCAGCGCTGCAGCGTAACTTCAGCCTTCCCGCTCACCGCCTCATATGTGACGTGCCCACAAGGTGGAACTCCACCTTGCACATGCTGGCCAGACTGTGCGAGCAGCAGCAGGCGATAGTGGAGTTTCAGCTGCAGCACGCACGCGTGAGTCGCTCTGCGGAACAGCACCACTTCACCACCAATAACTGGGCCTCCATGCGAGACCTGTGTGCCTTGTTGCACTGTTTCGAGTACTCCACCAACATGGCCAGTGCCGATGACGCCGTTCTCAGCGTTACTATCCCAGTTCTATGCCTCCTTAAAAAACACTTCGGGCGATGATGGAAGAGGATGTGGCACAGGAGGAGGAGGAAGAGGGATCATTTCCAAGGCTTTCAGGGCAGTCATTCACAAGTGGCTCCAAGGGTGGGTTCCTGCACCAACAAACGCCAGGTACACAATTGTCCAGCAAGGGCACAGTTCTGGAGGATGATGAGGTGGAGGATGAGGAGGAGGAGATGGAGGAGGAGGAAAACCATGTTCACAGCAGGGTGGCACCCAGACCAGCTCATGGCCATCACTGGTGCGTGGCTGGGGGGATACAGAGGACACAGACGATACACCTCCCACAGAGGACAGCTTTTTGCTGCCTCTGGGCAGCCTGGCACACATGAGCGATTACATGCTGCAGTGTCTCCGCAACGACCCCCCAGTTGCCCACATTCTAACTGGTGCTGATTACTGGGTGGCCACGCTGCTGGATCCCCGTTACAAGGACAACGTCCTTAATTCCCTCACTGGAGCGTGATCTTAAAATGCGCGAGTACAAGCGCACGCTGGTAGACGCGCTGCTGGTGGCATTCCCACCTGACAGCGGGGGCACAGTGGAAGCACAAGGCGAAGGCAGAAGAGGAGAAAGAGGTCGCCAACGCAGCCGGGGCACCACCAGCACCTCAGAAGGCAGGGTTAGCATGGCGGAAATGTGGAAAACCTATGCCAGCATGCCTCAACAACCAGCACCACCAGCTGATATGGAACGTCTTAGCAGGAGGCAGCATTTCACCGACATGGTGGAGCAGTATGTGTGCACATGCCTACACGTACTGAATGACGGGTCTGCCCCCTTCAACTTCTGGGTCTCCAAATTGGGCACATGGCCTGAGCTTGCCCTTTACGCCTTGGAGGTTCTGGCCTGGCCTGACCTGCAGCCAGTGTATTATCTGAACGTGTATTTAGCACGGCAGGAGGCGTTATCATAGACAAGCGCAGCCGCCTGTCCAGAGCCAATGTGGACAAGCTCACGTTCATTAAAATGAACCAGGCATGGATCCCACAAAACTTGTCCGTACCTTGTGCAGAATAGACATGTATACCGGCCTTACCCAGCCATTGTTGTATTTTTGATCTTTCTCACTCTTTTGGGGTTTACCTAAGTTAAAAACAAAAACCAGTGTTGGCTACCTCGTCCTCCTTTACCGCCGCTTCCACCTACACCGCCACATCCACCGCCACCTCAACCTCCTACTCCATATGGACCTCGTCCTCCTAGGTCAAGATTATATTTTTTTTTATGTTTTTTTTGTTATTTTAAGTTATTTCCCTATGCACATTTGTTTGCAGAGCACTTGCCATGCTCTTAACAACATTTTGCTGCCATTTGCAGCCCTCTAGCCCCTTCCATTACCTTTTTAGAGCCATTTTAGTCCTCAAAAGTTCGGGTCCCCATTGACTTCAATGGGGTTCGGGGTCAAGTTCGGGTCCCAAACTCGAACTTTTTTGCGAAGTTTGGCCGAACCCGTCGAACCCGAACATCCAGGTGTCCGTAACAACTAGTTACAACCAAAAATGTAAATGTAATTTATTGTGATTTTATGTGATAGACCAACACAAAGTGACACAAAATTGTGAAGTGGAAGGAAAATGATGATGATGCTAATTTTTTTACAAATAAATATCTGAAAAGTGTGGTGTACATTTGTATTCAGCCTCCTTTACTATGATATCCCTTACTAAAATCTAGTGGAACCAATTGCCTTTAGATGTCACCTAATTAATAAATAGAGTCCACCTGTGTGTAATTTTATCTCAGTATAAATACAGCTGTTCTGTGAAGCCCTCATAGGTTTGTTATAAAACCTTAGTGAACAAAAACAGCATCATGAAGGCCAAGGAACACACCAGACAGGTCAGGGATAAAGTTGTGCAGAAGTTTAAAGCAGGGTTAGGTATGGAAAGAGTATGGCACAACTGCAAACCTACCAAGACATGGCAGTCCACCTAAACTGAGAGGTTGGGCAAGGAGAGCATTAATCAGAGAAGCAGCAAGGAGGCCCATGGTAACTCTGGAGGAGCTGCAGAGATCCACAGCTCAGGTGGGAGAATCTATTCACAGGAAATCTGGCCTTTATGGAAGAGTGACAAGAAGAATGCCATTGTTAAAAAGAAAGCCATCAGAAGTCCCGTTTGCAGTTTGCGAGAAGCCATGTGGGGGACACACAAAACATGTGCATGAAGGTGTTAATTAACACTGATACTGGTGCTACTAATGCAGCACAAAGGGGTTAATTAACTGCCATTGGGCAATAATGCATCAGTGACAGTACATAAACCGGGAGAAAGGAAGCAATTATGCAAAAGTGGGACTTTTAGTTGAAGCATGCATCCCAGGAGATAACACGGATCAATTGAATAGGGCAGGTATCCAGTTTGGTGGAACCAAAGATATTACAGAAAAACATTGCATAGCAATTGGCAGTCAGTATTTTAATCGCATAAAAGAGGTAACAAAGACAATAATGACATAGCATACCTAATGTACTAGTTCACAATTGAATGGTATATAGATTACAGCAATCAATGGTAGTAGGATATAGTAACATATTTGGTTCATGAATAAAACAGTAGCAGGATCAGAGGGGGAGGGCCCATTCAATGAAGCGTGTCTCCATAGTAAAAAATTATTAAAAATTGAATACGTTGGCACAGTCCACTAAGTATAGAGACTGGTAGGTAATAATGGTATTAACATATATACGCAAAAGAGCATCTAATTAGCTCACAGTAGGCATATTGGTGCATTTTATGGAAATTGTACATAACCAGTTTCTTTAAAGTTTATCTCCATGGTAGTTATAACCGTAATTGGTTGGTGAATACCAATTGATGTATGAGGTAATAGGTGGTACAGTAGCAGCATGTATAGGTGGGGGCATCTTATTGGCTCAACGCGTTTCATGGCTACTGCCACTCTTCAGGAGCAGGTATGAGGTGGAGGTCTATAAATGACAAGGCAATAAAATTTAGGATAGAAATTATTATAAGATGTATAGACTCAATGCGGGGCAGGAGATAGAGAAAGAGCAGTAACAATTCCCCGGGTAACTTACAGGTATGCCTGTGATTGTGGGTAAGGGCGTAGAGGGCGGGCCCGGCCGGAGAAACAACAGCTCCCGGGAGCTGGGGTGGATAAACCCCTCCATGCAGGCTGGAACCCGTAGCAAAAGTTGGGATACCCAGACGGGGGACCTCCGCGGGCATGGATAGCAGGTGTATCTATCATAGATGTGAACATCTGAGGGGAACAAGGGGTGTAATAATGAACAATAAAAACCGTAAATGATCCAAAATTGTGAGGAGAGATAGAGATAAGGGAATGAGGGAAGTGGAGAGATGTAGCAGGGATCTGTGGAATGAAAAAGTATAATAATATATGTAGAGTGTAAAGTATGATGCGTTGTGACCCATTGTGGTAACAATAAGTGGCAGAGGGACAGTGTATCAGCCCTAATGCCAAGGCAGTGTACCGTAGATAAAGGTAGGAATTATAACCAAGTAAAGGAAGAGTGAAAGGGTAGCAGGGTAGAGTGAAGATAAAAAGCAAAATGTACCTATACAGGTGTGGACAATGCAAAACCGTGCTGCAACCATATCCACGGACGCATCCGCCATGAGAAACAAACTGTGCCGGAGGGAGTAAATATACTCACTGCAATGGGCGGGGAAGATCCAACCACCGTCACGCTCGGTGGCCAAAAGGACGGGGAGGCGGCGTCAGACCAAAGGGCAGCACAGGCTGCCCGCCGTCCCAACGCCAGCCACCTCGTGGGGCCGCCAAGATGGAAATCAACAGCGCTAGGAAGCCTGCGTCACCTAGGTGACGCAGCGTGCGTCACGCCGGAGGCGTGACGTCGAAGCGCACATCGGCATCCCCCCAACCCCCCACACGACCCAGCACAAGGGAGGGGGGGGAAAGGGGGGAGCCCAAGGGCGCATCAAAGCTCCCGGGACTGAGCAAGCCGGCCAAGACCAACCAACCCAACCCTGCCCCACCCATCGCACAACAGCAACACAACCAAGTAAGCACACTGTGGGTAACAGTGTGAAGGGATACTCAATGACTACATTCCTTAAAACCTGCATAGTTTAAAAATATAAAGTTGGCAATAAAAATTATCTGCTTGTCTTGAATGGACCCCTATGTAGCCTAAATCGAGGGAAAGTGCCAGCAATACAGTATTGTAAGTATATAGGGATGCATGCTTCCATCCCCGGAAATATGAACATGGAAAACTAAAGGTTGGGACTTTTAATTGAGGTGTGGGGCCTAAAGGAACACCTCCATCCCGATATTGGGAGAAAGGAAGCAATTATGCAAAAGTGGGACTTTTAGTTGAAGCATGCATCCCAGGAGATAACACGGATCAATTGAATAGGGCAGGTATCCAGTTTGGTGGAACCAAAGATATTACAGAAAAACATTGCATAGCAATTGGCAGTCAGTATTTTAATCGCATAAAAGAGGTAACAAAGACAATAATGACATAGCATACCTAATGTACTAGTTCACAATTGAATGGTATATAGATTACAGCAATCAATGGTAGTAGGATATAGTAACATATTTGGTTCATGAATAAAACAGTAGCAGGATCAGAGGGGGAGGGCCCATTCAATGAAGCGTGTCTCCATAGTAAAAAATTATTAAAAATTGAATACATTGGCACAGTCCACTAAGTATAGAGACTGGTAGGTAATAATGGTATTAACATATATACGCAAAAGAGCATCTAATTAGCTCACAGTAGGCATATTGGTGCATTTTATGGAAATTGTACATAACCAGTTTCTTTAAAGTTTATCTCCATGGTAGTTATAACCGTAATTGGTTGGTGAATACCAATTGATGTATGAGGTAATAGGTGGTACAGTAGCAGCATGTATAGGTGGGGGCATCTTATTGGCTCAACGCGTTTCGTGGCTACTGCCACTCTTCAGGAGCAGGTATGAGGTGGAGGTCTATAAATGACAAGGCAATAAAATTTAGGATAGAAATTATTATAAGATGTATAGACTCAATGCGGGGCAGGAGATAGAGAAAGAGCAGTAACAATTCCCCGGGTAACTTACAGGTATGCCTGTGATTGTGGGTAAGGGCGTAGAGGGCGGGCCCGGCCGGAGAAACAACAGCTCCTGGGAGCTGGGGTGGATAAACCCCTCCATGCAGGCTGGAACCCGTAGCAAAAGTTGGGATACCCAGACGGGGGACCTCCGCGGGCATGGATAGCAGGTGTATCTATCATAGATGTGAACATCTGAGGGGAACAAGGGGTGTAATAATGAACAATAAAAACCGTAAATGATCCAAAATTGTGAGGAGAGATAGAGATAAGGGAATGAGGGAAGTGGTGAGATGTAGCAGGGATCTGTGGAATGAAAAAGTATAATAATATATGTAGAGTGTAAAGTATGATGCGTTGTGACCCATTGTGGTAACAATAAGTGGCAGAGGGACAGTGTATCAGCCCTAATGCCAAGGCAGTGTACCGTAGATAAAGGTAGGAATTATAACCAAGTAAAGGAAGAGTGAAAGGGTAGCAGGGTAGAGTGAAGATAAAAAGCAAAATGTACCTATACAGGTGTGGACAATGCAAAACCGTGCTGCAACCATATCCACGGACGCATCCGCCATGAGAAACAAACTGTGCCGGAGGGAGTAAATCCACCAAACTGGATACCTGCCCTATTCAATTGATCCGTGTTATCTCCTGGGATGCATGCTTCAACTAAAAGTCCCACTTTTGCATAATTGCTTCCTTTCTCCCAATATCGGGATGGAGGTGTTCCTTTAGGCCCCACACCTCAATTAAAAGTCCCAACCTTTAGTTTTCCATGTTCATATTTCCGGGGATGGAAGCATGGATCCCTATATACTTACAATACTGTATTGCTGGCACTTTCCCTCGATTTAGGCTACATAGGGGTCCATTCAAGACAAGCAGATAATTTTTATTGCCAACTTTATATTTTTAAACTATGCAGGTTTTAAGGAATGTAGTCATTGAGTATCCCTTCACACTGTTACCCACAGTGTGCTTACTTGGTTGTGTTGCTGTTGTGCGATGGGTGGGGCGGGGTTGGGTTGGTTGGTCTTGGCCAGCTTGCTCAGTCCCGGGAGCTTTGATGCGCCCTTGGGCTCCCCCCTTTCCCCCCCCCTCCCTTGTGCTGGGTCGTGTGGGGGGTTGGGGGGGATGCCGATGTGCGCATCGACGCCACGCCTCCGGCGTTACGCACGCTGCGTCACCTAGGTGACGCAGGCTTCCTAGCGCTGTTGATTTCCATCTTGGCGGCCCCACGAGGTGGCTGGCGTTGGGACGGCGGGCAGCCTGTGCTGCCCTTTGGTCTGACGCCGCCTCCCCGTCCTTTTGGCCACCGAGCGTGACGGTGGTTGGATCTTCCCCGCCCATTGCAGTGAGTACATTTACTCCCTCCGGCACAGTTTGTTTCTCATGGCGGATGCGTCCGTGGATATGGTTGCAGCACGGTTTTGCATTGTCCACACCTGTATAGGTACATTTTGCTTTTTATCTTCACTCTACCCTGCTACCCTTTCACTCTTCCTTTACTTGGTTATAATTCCTACCTTTATCTACGGTACACTGCCTTGGCATTAGGGCTGATACACTGTCCCTCTGCCACTTATTGTTACCACAATGGGTCACAACGCATCATACTTTACACTCTACATATATTATTATACTTTTTCATTCCACAGATCCCTGCTACATCTCACCACTTCCCTCATTCCCTTATCTCTATCTCTCCTCACAATTTTGGATCATTTACGGTTTTTATTGTTCATTATTACACCCCTTGTTCCCCTCAGATGTTCACATCTATGATAGATACACCTGCTATCCATGCCCGTGGAGGTCCCCCGTCTGGGTATCCCAACTTTTGCTACGGGTTCCAGCCTGCATGGAGGGGTTTATCCACCCCAGCTCCCGGGAGCTGTTGTTTCTCCGGCCGGGCCCGCCCTCTACGCCCTTACCCACAATCACAGGCATACCTTTAAGTTACCCGGGGAATTGTTACTGCTCTTTCTCTATCTCCTGCCCCGCATTGAGTCTATACATCTTATAATAATTTCTATCCTAAATTTTATTGCCTTGTCATTTATAGACCTCCACCTCATACCTGCTCCTGAAGAGTGGCAGTAGCCACGAAACGCGTTGAGCCAATAAGATGCCCCCACCTATACATGCTGCTACTGTACCACCTATTACCTCATACATCAATTGGTATTCACCAACCAATTACGGTTATAACTACCATGGAGATAAACTTTAAAGAAACTGGTTATGTACAATTTCCATAAAATGCACCAATATGCCTACTGTGAGCTAATTAGATGCTCTTTTGCGTATATATGTTAATACCATTATTACCTACCAGTCTCTATACTTAGTGGACTGTGCCAACGTATTCAATTTTTAATAATTTTTTACTATGGAGACACGCTTCATTGAATGGGCCCTCCCACTCTGATCCTGCTACTGTTTTATTCATGAACCAAATATGTTACTATATCCTACTACCATTGATTTCTGTAATCTATATACCATTCAATTGTGAACTAGTACATTAGGTATGCTATGTCATTATTGTCTTTGTTACCTCTTTTATGCGATTAAAATACTGACTGCCAATTGCTATGCAATGTTTTTCTGTAATATCTTTGGTTCCACCAAACTGGATACCTGCCCTATTCAATTGATCCGTGTTATCTCCTGGGATGCATGCTTCAACTAAAAGTCCCACTTTTGCATAATTGCTTCCTTTCTCCCAATATCGGGATGGAGGTGTTCCTTTAGGCCCCACACCTCAATTAAAAGTCCCAACCTTTAGTTTTCCATGTTCATATTTCCGGGGATGGAAGCATGCATCCCTATATACTTACAATACTGTATTGCTGGCACTTTCCCTCGATTTAGGCTACATAGGGGTCCATTCAAGACAAGCAGATAATTTTTATTGCCAACTTTATATTTTTAAACTATGCAGGTTTTAAGGAATGTAGTCATTGAGTATCCCTTCACACTGTTACCCACAGTGTGCTTACTTGGTTGTGTTGCTGTTGTGCGATGGGTGGGGCGGGGTTGGGTTGGTTGGTCTTGGCCGGCTTGCTCAGTCCCGGGAGCTTTGATGCGCCCTTGGGCTCCCCCCTTTCCCCCCCCCTCCCTTGTGCTGGGTCGTGTGGGGGGTTGGGGGGGATGCCGATGTGCACATCGACGTCACGCCTCCGGCGTTACGCACGCTGCGTCACCTAGGTGACGCAGGCTTCCTAGCGCTGTTGATTTCCATCTTGGCGGCCCCACGAGGTGGCTGGCGTTGGGACGGCGGGCAGCCTGTGCTGCCCTTTGGTCTGACGCCGCCTCCCCGTCCTTTTGGCCACCGAGCGTGACGGTGGTTGGATCTTCCCCGCCCATTGCAGTGAGTATATTTACTCCCTCCGGCACAGTTTGTTTCTCATGGCGGATGCGTCCGTGGATATGGTTGCAGCACGGTTTTGCATTGTCCACACCTGTATAGGTACATTTTGCTTTTTATCTTCACTCTACCCTGCTACCCTTTCACTCTTCCTTTACTTGGTTATAATTCCTACCTTTATCTACGGTACACTGCCTTGGCATTAGGGCTGATACACTGTCCCTCTGCCACTTATTGTTACCACAATGGGTCACAACGCATCATACTTTACACTCTACATATATTATTATACTTTTTCATTCCACAGATCCCTGCTACATCTCACCACTTCCCTCATTCCCTTATCTCTATCTCTCCTCACAATTTTGGATCATTTACGGTTTTTATTGTTCATTATTACACCCCTTGTTCCCCTCAGATGTTCACATCTATGATAGATACACCTGCTATCCATGCCCGCGGAGGTCCCCCGTCTGGGTATCCCAACTTTTGCTACGGGTTCCAGCCTGCATGGAGGGGTTTATCCACCCCAGCTCCCGGGAGCTGTTGTTTCTCCGGCCGGGCCCGCCCTCTACGCCCTTACCCACAATCACAGGCATACCTGTAAGTTACCCGGGGAATTGTTACTGCTCTTTCTCTATCTCCTGCCCCGCATTGAGTCTATACATCTTATAATAATTTCTATCCTAAATTTTATTGCCTTGTCATTTATAGACCTCCACCTCATACCTGCTCCTGAAGAGTGGCAGTAGCCATGAAACGCGTTGAGCCAATAAGATGCCCCCACCTATACATGCTGCTACTGTACCACCTATTACCTCATACATCAATTGGTATTCACCAACCAATTACGGTTATAACTACCATGGAGATAAACTTTAAAGAAACTGGTTATGTACAATTTCCATAAAATGCACCAATATGCCTACTGTGAGCTAATTAGATGCTCTTTTGCGTATATATGTTAATACCATTATTACCTACCAGTCTCTAGGCTTAGTGGACTGTGCAAACGTATTCAATTTTTAATATTTTTTTACTATGGAGACACGCTTCATTGAATGGGCCCTCCCCCTCTGATCCTGCTACTGTTTTATTCATGAACCAAATATGTTACTATATCCTACTACCATTGATTGCTGTAATCTATATACCATTCAATTGTGAACTAGTACATTAGGTATGCTATGTCATTATTGTCTTTGTTACCTCTTTTATGCGATTAAAATACTGACTGCCAATTGCTATGCAATGTTTTTCTGTAATATCTTTGGTTCCACCAAACTGGATACCTGCCCTATTCAATTGATCCGTGTTATCTCCTGGGATGCATGCTTCAACTAAAAGTCCCACTTTTGCATAATTGCTTCCTTTCTCCCAATATCGGGATGGAGGTGTTCCTTTAGGCCCCACACCTCAATTAAAAGTCCCAACCTTTAGTTTTCCATGTTCATATTTCCGGGGATGGAAGCATGCATCCCTATATACTTACAATACTGTATTGCTGGCACTTTCCCTCGATTTAGGCTACATAGGGGTCCATTCAAGACAAGCAGATAATTTTTATTGCCAACTTTATATTTTTAAACTATGCAGGTTTTAAGGAATGTAGTCATTGAGTATCCCTTCACACTGTTACCCACAGTGTGCTTACTTGGTTGTGTTGCTGTTGTGCGATGGGTGGGGCGGGGTTGGGTTGGTTGGTCTTGGCCGGCTTGCTCAGTCCCGGGAGCTTTGATGCGCCCTTGGGCTCCCCCCTTCCCCCCCTCCCTTGTACTGGGTCGTGTGGGGGGTTGGGGGGGATGCCGATGTGCGCATCGATGTCACGCCTCCGGCGTTACGCACGCTGCGTCACCTAGGTGACGCAGGCTTCCTAGCGCTGTTGATTTCCATCTTGGCGGCCCCACGAGGTGGCTGGCGTTGGGACGGCGGGCAGCCTGTGCTGCCCTTTGGTCTGACGCCGCCTCCCCGTCCTTTTGGCCACCGAGCGTGACGGTGGTTGGATCTTCCCCGCCCATTGCAGTGAGTATATTTACTCCCTCCGGCACAGTTTGTTTCTCATGGCGGATGCGTCCGTGGATATGGTTGCAGCACGGTTTTGCATTGTCCACACCTGTATAGGTACATTTTGCTTTTTATCTTCACTCTACCCTGCTACCCTTTCACTCTTCCTTTACTTGGTTATAATTCCTACCTTTATCTACGGTACACTGCCTTGGCATTAGGGCTGATACACTGTCCCTCTGCCACTTATTGTTACCACAATGGGTCACAACGCATCATACTTTACACTCTACATATATTATTATACTTTTTCATTCCACAGATCCCTGCTACATCTCACCACTTCCCTCATTCCCTTATCTCTATCTCTCCTCACAATTTTGGATCATTTACGGTTTTTATTGTTCATTATTACACCCCTTGTTCCCCTCAGATGTTCACATCTATGATAGATACACCTGCTATCCATGCCCGCGGAGGTCCCCCGTCTGGGTATCCCAACTTTTGCTACGGGTTCCAGCCTGCATGGAGGGGTTTATCCACCCCAGCTCCCGGGAGCTGTTGTTTCTCCGGCCGGGCCCGCCCTCTACGCCCTTACCCACAATCACAGGCATACCTGTAAGTTACCCGGGGAATTGTTACTGCTCTTTCTCTATCTCCTGCCCCGCATTGAGTCTATACATCTTATAATAATTTCTATCCTAAATTTTATTGCCTTGTCATTTATAGACCTCCACCTCATACCTGCTCCTGAAGAGTGGCAGTAGCCATGAAACGCGTTGAGCCAATAAGATGCCCCCACCTATACATGCTGCTACTGTACCACCTATTACCTCATACATCAATTGGTATTCACCAACCAATTACGGTTATAACTACCATGGAGATAAACTTTAAAGAAACTGGTTATGTACAATTTCCATAAAATGCACCAATATGCCTACTGTGAGCTAATTAGATGCTCTTTTGCGTATATATGTTAATACCATTATTACCTACCAGTCTCTATGCTTAGTGGACTGTGCAAACGTATTCAATTTTTAATATTTTTTTACTATGGAGACACGCTTCATTGAATGGGCCCTCCCCCTCTGATCCTGCTACTGTTTTATTCATGAACCAAATATGTTACTATATCCTACTACCATTGATTGCTGTAATCTATATACCATTCAATTGTGAACTAGTACATTAGGTATGCTATGTCATTATTGTCTTTGTTACCTCTTTTATGCGATTAAAATACTGACTGCCAATTGCTATGCAATGTTTTTCTGTAATATCTTTGGTTCCACCAAACTGGATACCTGCCCTATTCAATTGATCCGTGTTATCTCCTGGGATGCATGCTTCAACTAAAAGTCCCACTTTTGCATAATTGCTTCCTTTCTCCCAATATCGGGATGGAGGTGTTCCTTTAGGCCCCACACCTCAATTAAAAGTCCCAACCTTTAGTTTTCCATGTTCATATTTCCGGGGATGGAAGCATGCATCCCTATATACTTACAATACTGTATTGCTGGCACTTTCCCTCGATTTAGGCTACATAGGGGTCCATTCAAGACAAGCAGATAATTTTTATTGCCAACTTTATATTTTTAAACTATGCAGGTTTTAAGGAATGTAGTCATTGAGTATCCCTTCACACTGTTACCCACAGTGTGCTTACTTGGTTGTGTTGCTGTTGTGCGATGGGTGGGGCGGGGTTGGGTTGGTTGGTCTTGGCCGGCTTGCTCAGTCCCGGGAGCTTTGATGCGCCCTTGGGCTCCCCCCTTCCCCCCCTCCCTTGTACTGGGTCGTGTGGGGGGTTGGGGGGGATGCCGATGTGCGCATCGATGTCACGCCTCCGGCGTTACGCACGCTGCGTCACCTAGGTGACGCAGGCTTCCTAGCGCTGTTGATTTCCATCTTGGCGGCCCCACGAGGTGGCTGGCGTTGGGACGGCGGGCAGCCTGTGCTGCCCTTTGGTCTGACGCCGCCTCCCCGTCCTTTTGGCCACCGAGCGTGACGGTGGTTGGATCTTCCCCGCCCATTGCAGTGAGTATATTTACTCCCTCCGGCACAGTTTGTTTCTCATGGCGGATGCGTCCGTGGATATGGTTGCAGCACGGTTTTGCATTGTCCACACCTGTATAGGTACATTTTGCTTTTTATCTTCACTCTACCCTGCTACCCTTTCACTCTTCCTTTACTTGGTTATAATTCCTACCTTTATCTACGGTACACTGCCTTGGCATTAGGGCTGATACACTGTCCCTCTGCCACTTATTGTTACCACAATGGGTCACAACGCATCATACTTTACACTCTACATATATTATTATACTTTTTCATTCCACAGATCCCTGCTACATCTCACCACTTCCCTCATTCCCTTATCTCTATCTCTCCTCACAATTTTGGATCATTTACGGTTTTTATTGTTCATTATTACACCCCTTGTTCCCCTCAGATGTTCACATCTATGATAGATACACCTGCTATCCATGCCCGCGGAGGTCCCCCGTCTGGGTATCCCAACTTTTGCTACGGGTTCCAGCCTGCATGGAGGGGTTTATCCACCCCAGCTCCCGGGAGCTGTTGTTTCTCCGGCCGGGCCCGCCCTCTACGCCCTTACCCACAATCACAGGCATACCTGTAAGTTACCCGGGGAATTGTTACTGCTCTTTCTCTATCTCCTGCCCCGCATTGAGTCTATACATCTTATAATAATTTCTATCCTAAATTTTATTGCCTTGTCATTTATAGACCTCCACCTCATACCTGCTCCTGAAGAGTGGCAGTAGCCATGAAACGCGTTGAGCCAATAAGATGCCCCCACCTATACATGCTGCTACTGTACCACCTATTACCTCATACATCAATTGGTATTCACCAACCAATTACGGTTATAACTACCATGGAGATAAACTTTAAAGAAACTGGTTATGTACAATTTCCATAAAATGCACCAATATGCCTACTGTGAGCTAATTAGCTGCTCTTTTGCGTATATATGTTAATACCATTATTACCTACCAGTCTCTATACTTAGTGGACTGTGCCAACGTATTCAATTTTTAATAATTTTTTACTATGGAGACACGCTTCATTGAATGGGCCCTCCCCCTCTGATCCTGCTACTGTTTTATTCATGAACCAAATATGTTACTATATCCTACTACCATTGATTGCTGTAATCTATATACCATTCAATTGTGAACTAGTACATTAGGTATGCTATGTCATTATTGTCTTTGTTACCTCTTTTATGCGATTAAAATACTGACTGCCAATTGCTATGCAATGTTTTTCTGTAATATCTTTGGTTCCACCAAACTGGATACCTGCCCTATTCAATTGATCCGTGTTATCTCCTGGGATGCATGCTTCAACTAAAAGTCCCACTTTTGCATAATTGCTTCCTTTCTCCCAATATCGGGATGGAGGTGTTCCTTTAGGCCCCACACCTCAATTAAAAGTCCCAACCTTTAGTTTTCCATGTTCACAGTACATAAACCCCCTTCATGCTGCATATTACAGAATTACCATTTGTGATTAATTAACTTCCCCATGTGCTTCCCCCATTCAAAGAGTTCATTACCTCCTCTGCAGATGGCAATCTGCTTACTTGTGTGATTTGCGATGCACTGCTTGGTCTCTCCTTCTCCAGGTCGCAGCTCCGGCAGGCAGCAGCACTCTGTGCTCCTCTCCCATCCCGCCTCCCAGCCGGCCTCTCGCTGATGTCACGCAGACCGGGACTAGGAAGCGCCTGTCGGGCAAAGATTACTCCACCTGACAGGGAGGTGAAGGGCGGGGCTAGTCTTAGGCTTGTGTAGGGTACAGGAGCACACTCAGCACATGTTGCAGCTATTAGTTCTGTAGCGCGGCCGATGTGTGCAGACAGGCAGTGTTTTTGTTCAGCCCGGTTTTAGCAGGACACTGTCGGCACTTCTTCTGCATCCCCCTTCCTCCAGGGCATCCGTCCCTTCCGCCCGCCCCCCCTTTGTACTAAACCTGCTACCAAATGCAACTTGAGCACTGGCATAGCTTGTATGCCTTACCTCCTAAGGTCTTGCATGACTTGCAATGTGACAGTCCCTTATTGGAGTACTTATTAGAGTACTCACAACCTTGGCTACAGAGAGTTAAATCATGCATGTTTAAAAACGTGTTTAACCCTGTACACCAAAAAGGTGTACATTTCAATCCTTCCTCCTGTAACCACAGAAGGGCACAGCAAGCCTCACCCAGCCAGGGTTTCTCATCCCACACAACCCAACAAAATGGAAGCACAGCACCCTGGACCTTATACACAAGGGCACTTACCTACAGATGTTCTCAGATGCACAGCAGAGGCATATAGCTTCGCCCTGTCTTTGCCTCTTCTATGTCAGGCATGTCCACATAGGTGTTATCAGGGACTTCAGTGTGGTAAACCACTGCCCTGGAGTTATGTGACACAAACTGCCATCCAAGGTGATCACTAGTTAACAACTCATAGGCTGTCCTTGTTCTTCAATAAAATTACAAAAACAGTCTGGCACCAGGAAAAGAGGACATATGTTGCACTGGGAACCTTGTGAATGTCCCGCAAGAGCCCAAAAAGCAGCTGTGGAAGGGTGTGAATACAAGTAAAAACATTCAGGGGCAACCACAATTGGAAGCGCTGATCGGGACAGTCTTGAAAGGACAAACAATCAAAAAGCTCAATGTCCTTGTTCTTCACCTACAGGGTCCAGGCACAGTTCCTCACGGTACAAAGTTCAGTAGGTGACCATGCTGGATATGCTGCCAGGAAAACCCCAGAAGCTCAGCAGCCAGACATAAAACAAAAAACCTTGCTAGACTATCAACAAATACTTCTAATAGGAAAGAAAAATCACCTAGGGAAGGCATGCTGGGAGTGGGAGGGTTATGCAGGGCTGGAACTACAGCTTTGTGATCTGCCAGGGTCAACTGCCTGAAGGCGGGGCATAACCCATTGGTCTAACAATTAATCTTCCTGTGAGCTATAATGTATAATAGAAATGGCATTTGACAAGGTGGGTGTCTTTTTATTAATACAGCACTACCCATTAGACAATAATTTACAATAGTGTTTCTCAACCTTTTTTCAGTCAAGGCAGTCGGAGAGGCTCTGTGTGACTGCCTGGTACCCTGCCAAGACACAATGCACTATGGACCATTGCTGCTAATATCACCACCGTGCCCATGTCATCTGCAGGCTCTCCAGACCTGGTGGAGGAGGAGGATAGCACCCCACCAGGGCTCCCCCATGGACCACGAGGTTGAGCACTCCCCCCGTGCCAGCAGGGTCGAGCTCTGTCAAGAGTCTGCATCGGAGGTACCATCTGTGGAGGCGACTGAAGCACTGCCACCTACAGCAGCACACCCAGCAGAGGTAAGTGGCTCTCTAGGATCATCGGAGGTACATCCGTCTGCCCTAACCACTGAGAAACCGCCACAGTCGGTGGTGGTGTGGTGGTGTGTGGGTCATCAGCCCCATTGTGAGGAGCTCAAAGAGTTGCCTGGGGCTTTGTGGGCCCCCACTAAAGTTAATTCCATGGCAGAGGAGCCGGAAGGATCTGTGGCTCAAGTCACTTCACCTGCAACATCTTCAACAGTCCCCACAGCTGTTTTGTCTGAGAGGGGGCACTATCACAAGGTCTCCAACCCCTGAGAGACCTGACGCCCTCCTTACATGGAGTCAAAGGAGGAGGAAGGGGAGAAGACCAGCAGTGCCCGGAAGACCCCCCCCCCAACACCTACTATCCTACCTGCCCTCAGAAGCTGGCGGAGAGTAGGGAAACCAGCGGCTGAGGCTAGGGGGCAGTGAGCTATAGGAAGCTGCCTAGTTAGCCTAGTGTTAGTGGCGGCCCTGATTTTACCCAAGTTAAATTATCATTTTTTTGAGACAGAGCTTTTTTTTTTGGTGGTATTTTTTATTATATATCATATAAATAAATAAAAATTGGTTTCAAAATGTAGCAAATAATCTTTCTTCCTAAATTTAGACCAAAATATATTCTGCTACATTGCTTTGATAAAAAAATAACCCAAATCAGTGTATATTATTTAGCCTGTGTGAAAGTTATAGAGTCTGCAATCTATGATATATATATATATATATATATATATATATATATATATATATTGTGACAGCAGGCCGGTAAAATCACCAGGTTGCATCCAGGATGGAAGGTATATATGTCCTAGATTCAGGCTTTATGCCGATTTATACCACTAGGGAGAGTGCTGGGAGTCTTGCAGGGGAAGAGTTAATGAGCCCAGCTGAAATAAGTGGGCTCATTAGGGCCTCTACAAGAACTCCCAGCATGCTAAGGGAGATGCTCCAACCTGGAACCAGATCTGTGTGAATAGTCTGGGGAGTGTGATCTATGTGCGGTGAGCCAAAGCCTGTGTGGTTATTGCTAAGAACTTCTAAAAGCAGGGAGCTAGGGACTGGGACAGCACAAGGCTGTACCCAGTTGTTAGTTAGGGACACCAATTTGTGCAGTGAGCGGTCAAGTTGACCAGGATTTCTTCATGTTTCTTTTGTTTTTGCTGTATTTTTTTGTCTGTATATAGTTAAAATAAAACCACACCCTTTTGTTTTCTCCTACCACTGTCTCCTGTTTTTGTGTGGTGAACTAACCCCCTCACAATATATATATTTGAAAACTGGTTAGTCCTGATGTACTGACTGCCTAGCTCATTTCTTGAGGTTCTAAAATGCCAGGACAGTACAAATACCCCCCACCCCAATTAACCTTTTTTGTAAAGTAGATAGTCCAAGTTGTAATGAAGAAAGTAAATCTTTTTTTTTTTTACAAAGTTTTTGGCTCACACACAGCATAGGCATACTTAGAATAAAGCCTTGTACACACGACCGGTTTTCTCGGCAAGAAACTACAAGAAAACTGTTTGGAGAGCTTTCTTGCCGAGAAAACCGTTCGTGTGTATGGTTTCTCATCAAGAAAACTGTTGTGAATCTGGACGAGAAATAAGAAAACCTGCTTTATTTTTTCTCGTCGTGATTCTCGTCAGACTGTTTTTGGACGAGAAAACCGTTCGTGTGTATGCTTTTCCGAGTCTTCAAAAACCACGCATGGTCAGAATCAAGTATGAGACGGGAGCGCACCTTCTTGTAAAACTAGCGTTCGTAATGGAGATAGCACATTCGTCACGCTGTAACAAACTGAAAGCACAAAGACTGAAAAGCGAGAATCGTCTCTCATTAAACTTTTACTAACACGCAGTAACACTAGATTAGCAAAAGCAGCCCAAGGGGTGGCGCCATGAGAATGGAACTTCCTCTTTATACTGCCGTCGTACATGTTGTACGTCTCCGCGCTTTAGATCAACGACATTTTGGATTAACAGTGTGTATGCAAGGAAAGCTTGACAAGAATCTAGTCAAGCTTGACAAGAAACCCGTCGAGAAAAACAACGTTTTTTTTGCGACGAGATTCTCAGCCATGTATACTAGGCTTCACACATCAAAACAAATTCTGCTATGCCTCCAGAGTATGACAATACCACAAGTGTGAGACTTTTTCACCACCTAGTTGCACAGAAGGGTCCAAAATCCAAGGAGCACCTTTGTTTTTTTTAAGGAGCATAAATTACGCATCTAATTTCCTGACCACTTATCACACTACTTATTTTTTTGAGGCCCTGGTGCACCAGGACAGTGGAAATGCCCACAAACTGACCCTGTTTTGGAAAGCAAATACTCCAAGGTATTTTCTAAGAAGCATAATGAGTCCTTTAAAAAAATACCATTTGTTGCCACAAGATTTTGGAAAATGCAGGAAAGAAAATTAAAATTACATTATTGACACAAAGTTGTCTATTAACCACTTTCATACTGCGCAAATTCCAGCACTCCTCTCCTACAAAATTACTCAGAACCCCCAAACATTATGTATATATTTTTAGCAGACACCCTAGGGAATAAAATGGCGGCCAGTGCAACTTTTTATGCCACACGGTATTTGCGCAGTAATTTTTCGAACGTGATTTTTATGGGAATTAGTTTTTTCACGAATAATTAAAAAAAAAAAAAAAACAGTAAAGTTAGCCCAATTATAGGTTACATGTTTAGAGTTATAGAGGTGGTCTTGGACTAGAATTATTGCTCTTGCTCTACCATTCGTGGTGATACCTCACATGTGTGGTTTGAACGTCATTTACATATGCGGGCGCGACTTACATATAAGTTTTCTTCTGCGTGCGAGCTCGCGGGGAAGGGGGCACTTTAATTTTTTTTTTTATTGTTCATTTTATTTTTATTTTATTTTACACGTTCCCTTTAAATAAAAAATGTCTTATCACTTTTATTCCTATTACAAGGAATGTAAACATCCCTTGTAATGAGACTAGTGCGTGATCGGTCCTTTTAATGGTGAGATGCGGGGTCTATAAGACCCTACATCTCTCCTCCAGGGTGGAAAGCATCAGATCAAAAAAAAAAATTAATCATCTGATGCTTTCTAGCCGAGAACTCGGCTTTGTTTACTTCCGGCGGCCCAGACATGACATCATAACGTTGCGCCCAGGCCTCCGAGAGTAATCATCTGTCCCTTGGTTTTCTCTATGACTTTCTTCCGGAACCGGCGGATTGCTTCTCCGGGCCCCTGAACGCACGGGAGAGCCTGGAGAAGCACTGGAGGGCTGCAGGAGGGGGACATCCCCTCCCTTTGCCGGTAAGAGCGATCCAACAGCTGAACTGATCATTCTTATGGTGTAGGGAATCGCCCGCTGAAAAAAATTATATCTGGATGATGCCTGCAGCTGCAGGCATCATTCAGATATCACCACTGAAAGCCCAGGATGTCATATGACGTCCTGGGTATGGACGTGGTTAATAAAATATTTCTCACACACAGCATGGGCATACTTAGAATTACACCCCAAAACACATTCTGCTACTCCTTCTGAGTATGGTGATACCACGTGTGAGACTTTTCAATATTTGGACTGATTATATACCAGGCATTGTATCTTGCCTGGTATGTAACGAAGCATGTGCAATAAATAATTTTATAAGGAAATACTGCACCATGAGATTTTTTCTTCTTCCCTTTCCTGTGGTAACTGATTGCTGTCTCACGGAGGTAAATTAATTTGGGTTGTTCTGTGGAAATCGTGATTCAACATACGGAAGTACACCAACCAAGGAAAATTTACCACTGTGTCCAGGGGACTGTAGAGTGATCTGCAGCCGTTTGGAAGCCATCCCCACGGCGTTCACCTCCGGAGCCTATGACAGATCTGTGTGTGGAGTATCTGGAAAGGATTCCTCAAGGGCAGGTCAGATTAGTATTGAGCCCAATACTATCATCTATCTGGTAAGCGGCCATTTACTTATCATACAATCATATCCGATGTTCCACTGATATCAACCAGCTCACCAGTGACGTTCTGTTTGACATGAAAATATCTTCACAGCAACATTGTGCACTTATATGGCATTTTATTTTGGACTTTTATCACATATAGTTTTCTCTATTTTTTGGACTCTAATCACATAATGCCCATTGTTCTGTGGTATCACACACATATATATTTATACATATTTACATATACATATTTATACATTTTTTACTTGTGTTTCTAATGGTTTCTAATGGTTTATAACACATTGTTTTTTTGTTATCAATATTTTTGACACCTTCAGCATCAATTATTTTAGTATCAATTCGTTTTGGGTTGCACATTTTTTAATTTCTTTTTACCATTGTATCTTGTGTATCACAAATCAACCAGTTGTATCAAAACCAATGTACCTGAATTGTTGCCTTTATATGACTGCAGAGTCACCTATAGCAGTCCCAGTTCCTATAAGTCAAGTAACTACTGATACATGGCTGAATGCCATGTTCACTGGCCAGGAAGTACAGGAGGCTAAAGAAAGGAAAATAAGAGTTCATGTGGTTCCAGCAGTGCAGTTGTCCTGACTGCTCATTAGTGCCGGAACAGCACTTCCGGTTGAGTGTGATACGTCACTTCCGGTTGCCATACAGGCACGCACCAACGCGTTTCGTCGTCACAACTTCGTCCAGGGATCAATCTGTATCACGTCCAACTGGAAGTGATGTTTCGGCACTAACGAGTGGTCGGTGATATACACTGAACAGAGACATTCATATCATTAGGACTTAGGCTTGATGGTGATACAGATTTTAAAGCAAATGCTTTTTAAAGTGGATAAAATGTGAGTGTATTTTATTACATTGTGGTTTTAAATAAAGCATGTCAAAACTTATTGCAGCTCTCCTTTGTCTTCCCACTTGGGATTGACTGCATGCATTGGAATTAGCTGCAAATGTAGCGATTGTCTTCCCAGTTTGGTGAATTTATTCATTTTTTTGTGTGTTTGTTTAAAGTGGCAGCAATAAGGTTATCATTTCACTTTTAGATTTATATATCTTCAGTAACCTTTTACTTATGTATTTTTTTCACCAATTATGTATAGTGTGTTTTCTGTGGCGCATAGGTAGGATTGGTGATTTGTTCCTTATAGGTCACTTTTTCTTTTTTCTTAAAGGCATAGAATAGAATAAAAAATAAAATAATAGAATAGAAAAAAATCGAAAAGAATAGAATAGAAATAAAAAAATAACATTTTTGAATGCTGGCACATCTTTTGTTTACATTCTTCTGTCAGCAGGGAACCCCACTGACAGCAGATGAGTCATGGTTGTTAAGGATGTAATGGCATGGCGGCTGCCTACTCCTTAGCTACCAGCTATTTACTGGTTGTTAAGGATGCTGGCGTGCGACGGCGTTAAAATAACGCTAGCTTTCAGATCTAAATTGCCACATCACTTCATAAAATAGCTAATGCAGTATTTCAGTAGTGTTTTTCAGTGAATTGTAAATACATTTTTGAAAAACACTAAGAGGTATATTACCTCGGATCTTAACCGCTTGCCGACCGACTCACGCACTTATACGTTGGCAGAATGGCACGGCTGCACAAAGCAACGAATATATACGTTGCTTTGAATTCCGCACCAGCGGCGCGCGCGTCCCTGCCGTGAGCTCTGTGACCGTGCCCACAGAACTTGCGGACTCGATGTCCGCCGGTGTCCCACGATCGTGTCAGGGAGCTGCAGAACAGGGGGATGCCTGTGTAAACAAGGCATTTCCCTGTTCTGCCTTGTGACAGGACACTGATCTACTGCTCCCTGTCATCGGGAGCAGTGATCAATGTTGTGTCACTGGTAGCCCAGCCCCCACACAGTTAGAATCACTCCCTAGGACACACTTAACCCCTTCCTCGCCCCCTAGTGGTTAACCCCTTCCCTGCCAGTGTAATTTACACAGTAATCAGTGCATTTTTATAGCACTGATCGCTGTATAAATGACAATGGTCGCAAAAATAGCGTCAAAAGTGTCCGATGTGTCCGCCATAATGTCACAGTCACAATAAAAATCGCTGATTGCCGCCATTACTAATAAATAAATAAAAATTATAAAAATGCCATAAAACTATCCAGTATTTTGTAGACGCTATAACTTTTTATATAAGAATATTCTAACCACCCTTATTCGCACACCCAAACCACCATAATGGATGTGTTTGAATTCAGGGCCACTCGGGTGGTCAACACCGATGGAGTCTTTGAATCTTTCAAAGAGGGAGATGGGGATCTGGGTGGCCTCTTTATGAGGTTAAAGAATCTTACCATATCCGAGATCCACACACAGTGGGACATAGCATTCCTAGAGACATATATTAAACATCATATGGTACCTCATAGTTTGAGGTGGGAAGTATGCCCCCAAAAAGGAGAAGTGGATGTTGAAGGATGGTACAAATATTTAAATGAGGCAGGCTTAAGCTTCCTTAAATTTCTGGGAGAGAGGAAAGCCAATAAACTTAAAAGGCTTGATGATGAGATCAAACTCAAAGAGAAAATAGTTCTTCATGTCAAGTGATGAATATGGTGAAAGATCAAAATATTTACTAAAATTGCTTGAAAAGGAGGAGAAGGAGCAGAAAATCAAAAAGAAAAAGAAAATTTAATCGAGACATTGGGGATTACAATTTCAATACAGTTTTTGAGTGGCAGAAGAAGTTGTTGGCTGAGCAGATGGCTACGGCCGACCCTACCATGGATACTACTTAGCCAACCACCAGTCAGTCAACTGTTAGGCCTCAAGCTGTACCTAATCGTCACCTTTCTCCTAATAGAGGATGGGGATGTTCACCAGCGAGAGGCCCTCCACCTGGAGGTCAGGGGGGTGGAAAACGCCCTTTCACACCTTATGGTGGAAATACAGGAAGGGGTGGTAATAACCATCAGGGTAATCCCCAACCGTCTCTTCGCCCTTATGGACGGGGTCAGTACTCTCAAGGTAATCCAGGTCCCCCACGGGTTCAGGGGCAGAGTTGGGTACAAGGCCCACCCCCCCCCCTCAAGGCCGTGGTTTTGCCAACAATAACAAAGCCCAATATCAAGACCATCGAACATCAGCTCCACCGCAGTTTCGTGGTCAAGGACATAATCAATCTTATGTCTATGAAGACAACCATTACGACACTGACTATGAATTAGACTATAATACCACCACTCAAAATAGCTTTTTTCCTTTGAGGGATATGGGCGGTTCGAATGATGAGGCCTACCTCGCAAATTCTGGTGCAAGCAATAGTGAAGGACCTGGATCAAGCTATTATGGCTTTAATTATGGAGACCATCGAGATTCCAACCATAAAGAAAATTATGGACACCAGAACTGGGGTTTTCCCAGGCTCGGCCAAGGAATCAAAAGGGTGGTCGAACTAAGAGAGGAACTAGAGGGGGGAGGTATGCTCAGTTCCAAAAGACAAAGAATATAGTGGGCACCGGTATTTTCAATCTAAGTTCCCATCCCTTGACAGTTCCAGAATTGGCAGTTCTGGACAGAGGGTTAAAATTTGCCCCACCTAGGAATATCCGTAAATTCCAAACATATATGGACATCCATAAATATGTCCGCAAACTAAACATCCAGAGGTATATGGCCTCCAACCCACCCAATCCTTCTAGGTTGGCCCCCTCTGGATATTTACATTCAGGCCTCACTAATGCCTCTGTGTTTAATCCGCCCGGTCATCTCTCTCCTTCATTGAAGGTCTTTAGAGATCTAGCTTTAAAAGATCTTGATGAGATGCGAATTAAACAACATAGAAACAAAAAAGATATAGAACTGGGGATTGAGTCCCTGTGTGCCAATAAAAATGTGGTCATCCGCCCTGCGGATAAAGGGGGTGGCATTGTAGTTCTAAAGAAAGAAGACTATATGCATGAGATGTATCAAATTTTGGGAGACATTACCACATATACCCCTTTTAACATCTAATCCGGGAGCCAGATACAAAATCACCTCAGAGGAAATTGTGGCTAGGGGCTTCAACCAGCACATTCTAAACAAAAAAGAACTTGCCTTTTTGGTACCTAAATCACCTAGGACCCCAATTATTTATTACCTACCTAAGGTACATAAAAGTCTCACTTGCCCCCCGGGACGCCCCATAGTAAGTGGGATTGATTCCATCACGTCCCAGGTGGGCAAGTATATAGACTTTTTTTCTTCAACCACTTGTACGTAGGATGCCCTCCTACGTGAAGGATACCCGCCATGTTATCAATCTCCTATCCACTCTGAAGCCGTGTAACAATCTGTGGTTGGTGACTGCAGATGTCACGTCACTGTACACAGTGATTCCCCACCAGTTGGGCCTGGACGCAGCAGCTTATTTTTTGGATAGGGATTCGGACTTACTTCAGGAACAAGTTGATTTCATTCTGGAACTGTTGGAGTATGCGGTTACTCACAATTTCTTTTGGTTTAACGGCCAATTTTTTAGACAGGATAGAGGTGTCGCCATGGGGGCTAAATATGCCCCCAGCCTGGCGAACCTCTTTATGGCCAAATGGGAGGAGGATGTCGTCTGTGTCCATACAAGGCCGTAGGTTGTCCTGTGGGCCAGGTACATAGACGACATCCTCCTCCTGTGGAGAGGAGAGGAGGGAGACCTTTTGACCTTTATGGACTCTCTTAACATCATTCATCTCAGTTATGAGGCAAGTCAGGAGAGAATTAACTTTCTGGATCTGACCATTTCTGTTGGTGTGGATAGCTTTATTACTTCAACGTACTTTAAATCCACTGATAGGAATGCCTTTATCCCTAACGACAGTTTCCACCATGCCTCTTGGCTCAGGTCGGTGCCGAAAAGCCAGTACTTGAGGTTAAGGCGCAACTGTACGGAAGAGCCAACCTTTTTGGAACAGTCGCAGGTCCTAACCCAGAGGTTTTTAGATAAGGGTTACTCCCCTGAATCCCTTTCCAACACCCTTGAGTATGTGAAGAACGTTGATAGAGCTAGCTTGTTACAAGAAAAAACTGATGGTGCCAACAGAGAGGGCTTTCGTAGTCCCTTTTATTACCAATCATTCTTGTCAACATACTAACGTCAAACACATAGTTAATAAACATTGGCATATTCTAAGGAATGACAAGGTCCTGAAAACCATCCTACCGGATAGGCCAAAGGTGGTTTTTCGGGGGCTCCTTCCTTTAAGGATAAACTAGCTCCTAACATACTAAATCCCCCGACCATCAGATCTATGTTTTTTCAAAACCTTACTGGTTATTACCAGTGTAGGAGGTGTCAAGTCTGCTCTCTAAATGGTTGCAGGACCAGGAGGACCACTGGATTTAGTTCCACTTGTACCTCTAAGAGTTACACCATAGATCTTTTTATTACCTGCTCCACATCAGGAGTGGTATACATGCTCCAATGCCCGAGTGGCTTGCAGTATGTGGGCAGAACCAAGCGCCCACTGCAAGTACGCTTAAACGAACATATTAACAACATCAGGAGAGGTTTTACCAAACATTCTGTGTCAAAACACTATCTTGCAGTGCACAACGGGGATCCAACCAACACAGTATTTTTAGGTATTGATAAATACACAACCCCATTGGAGGGGCAACTGCCTAGTTAGGAGCATCTCTAGATTAGAGATGGCATGGGTGCATAAACTTAAGAGTTATATACCATTTGGCCTAAATATAGAGGTGGATGTCAATTGTTTCATAGACAACTCCTGAGGGTCCTAATTGTCCTTCCTTTTCACTCTCCCTTTTGTTATTCTAGTATTATGCTTTTTTTATTTTTTACTTTCTATTTAATATTTTTTATATATTTAAATTGCATTTTTAATCTTCAGTTTATGGTGCAATTTTAGTATTGCACATGGGGTGAGGTTTCCTTGTTGCCCTTATGATATGATGTGATAGGGTGTCCTTACGTCATGTGTACTTGCTGTGAGTCACGATTGGCTGTATCATAATCCGCCATTCATAATTTTTCATTTAAATTTACTTTTGTAAGAACTTTGATGTTAAGGTTGACTGTTGAGTGGCGTAGGAGCCTGTTTAGGGCCTTCGCCATTCAGCATTTTAACCTTTTATGATTTTTTCTTCTTTTTTGATTCACATCGGGGTCCCTCTGTATCCTGATGTGAATCAATTTTATGCAAGCGATGCGTAGTTTTGTTTATGAGAATAAAAAATATTTTTTTTCTATTTAGAATATCTTTACTTATCTGTGACGTTTTAATTTCATGTCCCAGATTTGTTGGTGTTGATATTACCAAGGCCCTGCACCTCGCTGTTCGCTGGGGCATTCGGCACTAGTTATTATTCTAAGTGTTGAGTTGTATACAGTCTGCTATAGGTATCAATCCTGTGGCTGGCTGATTGCTGTTTTTACATTTTCTTTTTTTGCCCATATATTTACGTGCTACATAATGTAGCTTTTTAGTTGTTTCCATTAGTTAAGATGGCGGTTTGGCGGCTGTTCGAGACTCACAATAGGCTGCATTATTTACTGTTATCTAAGCAGTGATTCAGAGCGCCGCCCGTATCCCGTGACCACGTCCCTTTTGTGACGAAACGTAGGGAGGCGCGACGTTCTGACGTCACCGCGTTTTTTATCCCAGACCCGGAAGATACTGGCTGCATATCGAGGAGCCGGCCGGCTCGAGTGTTACATGTTTTATTTTCCACTTCTTAATTGTAAGTGTAATCTTATTTGCCTACAATAAAACTTTCAAAGGGTTTTATGCTATGCGTATCCAGTCATTATTTTATGTGGCGTGACGCCGGGTGCTGCTGGCTGAGGTCCACATCCCTGTATGCTGTACGCTGAGGTGTTTACTACAAAGAACCCCAGGCTGGGTCATTAGCCTATGCATGGTTTGATCTCCTGTAATAAGAGATCACGCCCATCTGGTAAGCGGCATTGTTTACTTATGTGGAGGTGTTTTACTATCATCACGTCTTTCTCAACCGTTGGGGACAAGTGTGGCACTGTGGATTTATTTGCACAAGCATCAACAGTTTCTTTGATTTACGTTTGGAAACTGTTTGGAATGAATTTTCTATATACAATTTTTCTATATATATCTTGGTTTATGGACTGAGTCTAATCAATTTTTTCACATTCATATATTTTTTCATTATTTGGACACGATTTATATAGTGGTATATTTTATACATTTTGTTTATTCACATTTATGTATGGTATGTTGCTATTTCACATCATGTTTTAGCGCTACCTTTTTTCTTAGTATATCTGTTTTGTGTTGTATAGCACCTTTGTTGCCGCTTAATAATTTTTTTCCGAATAGCGCAATATTCCCCTTTTAGCTATAACTTTTGCGCAAACCAATCAATATACGCTTATTGCAATTTTTTTTTACCATAAATATGTAGAAGAATACATATCGGCCTAAACTGAGGAAAAAAAACGTTTTTTTTAAATATTTTTTGGGAAATTTATTATAGCAAAAAGTAAAAAATTTTGCTTTTTTTTCAAAATTGTCGCTCTTTTTTTGTTTATAGTGCAAAAAATAAAAACCGCAGAAGTGATCAAATACCACCAAAAGTAGGCTCTACTTGTGGGAAAAAAAGGACGTAAATTTTGTTTGGGTGCAACGGTGCACGAACGTGCAATTGTCAGTTAAAGCGTCGCAGTGCCGAATCGCAAAAAAATTTCATTGGGCAGCCAAATCCTCCGGGGCTAAAGTGGTTAAAGGAGTTGCAAAGGCAGAAGGTTTTTTATCTTAATGCATTCTATGCATTAAGGTAAAAACCTTTTGTGTGTAGCAGCCACCCCAGCACGCCCTAATTACTTACCCAAGCCCCATCTCTCTCCAGCGATGTTCACAAATGTCTAAGCCGTCAGGGACACTCCTCCTGATTGGCTGAGACACGGTATAGGTGCCATTGGCTGTCAATCAAAGTCAGTCAGCCAATCAGGGGAGGAAGGGGCGGGGCCGGGGCTCCGTGTCTGAATGGACACACGGAGCTGCGACTTGGCTCGGGTGCCCCCATAGGAAGCTGCTGACTGTGGGGGCACTCAATATGAGGGAGGGGCCAGGAGCAGCAAAGAGGGACCCGAGAAGAGGAGGACCCGGGCTGCTCTGTGCAAAACCAACTGCACAGAGGAGGCAAATAAAAAATGTTTGCTATTTAAAAAAAAACAAAAAAAAAAGAGACTTTACAATCACTTTAAAGTGGTACATAACGCTTTGTAAATGGAGCTCAGAATGTAAAAAAACAAAATGTATAATATTTTTTCTTTGTACAGTACACTGTAATTGCTTGTTACGGTGATAATCACTGTAAAAGCAATCATTTAACTGTAATGGCTTCCATTCATGTCTCTTGTTTTACTTGTTTACTGTGATGCTTTGAGTGGTCACAGGTCAATCACATGTTACAGGGGCTTCTGTACACAGGCATCATTCAGATATCCCCGCACAAAGTCAAGGACGCCATATGATGGCCGGCGGGCGGGAAGTGGTTAAAACACATTTTTTTTAAACACAAAGTTGTCCATTTATATAATATTTCTAACACATCGCATGTAGATACCAAAAATAGATTCTCCTACTCCTCCTGAGTACGGCGATACCACATGTGTGAGACTTCCACAGCCTGGGCACATACAGAGGCCGAGTACAGCCGAGTGTGGCCGAGCATGGCCGAGCATGGTTGGGTATGGCTGGGTATGAAAAGGGAATTGGCGCTGTTCAGAATTATTAGAAGTACCCTTTATATGTGAAATAAAGGAATTGACAAGGGAATTGGCCCTATTAGTGATGAGGTATAGTAAAACCATAAACTGGAAGATGGAAATGTTGGTGAACTATATATATGTAAAATCTTGGAAAGTTATCTGATGAAGTGATATGTGTAGTCAATTAATTATGATAAAACCATCAACAGATAATAAACAAAATAAATGTCCAGGTGCAAATAAAGTGCAAATAATGATATCCACAGGAACATAAAATCTTCAACAGTGATCAAATAAGGTGACGTGTGCAATCAATTAATTAGGATGGATGGCAATAATAATAAATAATAAACCAATAAATGTCCAAGTGCAAATAAAGTGCAAAGTAGTAGATCCACAGGAGCATACAAGTCTTCAACAGTACAGCTGTATCCACAAGTGCTTTATCCAAACAGGTTACAGTCTATAAAGTGATTCTGTGCCATATAAATAAAGTAACTTTTCAGTGCTCCCCTCCTTTTTCTGTGCTCCCCTCTTGCATATGCACTCACCAGAGCGCCCAAGGCGTTGTTGTATCACGGTGTCTCCCTTGCCGGGATGTCCTCCTGGTCCTCTGTACCTAGCTGGAAATAGGTTAGATCAGGTTTCCCAGATTGGATACAACTCCTCTGTGGGTGCTATGATAAAGGGTTCTTGATTTGGAAAGAATGGAACCTCATAGCGTGAATCCATTAAATTTAGGGTATTTTATTAAAGTATTCAGTTTAAAAAAGAGGTCAGTTAATAAGAAAAGAGCTCAAAATGCTCCGACCGCGTTGTAAACACAAGCAGCAGTTCTGTGATTCCGGTGTGAGTTCCACGGCATAACCAAGAAATCTGAAGTTTCGGAAGTACCGGATATGACGAAGTACCGGATATGGTTTTACTATACCTTATCACTAATAGAGCCAATTCCCTTGTCAATTCCTTTATTTCACATATAAAGGGTACTTCTAATAATTCTGAACAGCGCCAATTCCCTTTTCTTCTACTCTCATTTATAGGACTTCACCCAGGTGAGGTTTTAATTAGGGGGCAGCAGTTCATCTATCTCCTAAGCGCGGCAATTTGACATTTATTTATGGCTGGGTATGGCTGAGTATGGCTGGGTACGATTGGGTATTACCGAGTATGGCTGGGTACGATTGGGTATTGCAGAGTATGGCTGGGTATTGCAGAGTATGGCTGGGTATTGCAGAGTATGGCTGGGTATTGCAGAGTATGGCTGGGTATTGCAGAGTATGGCTGGGTATTGCAGAGTATGGCAGGGTATTGCAGAGTATGGCAGGTGTAATGTTCGGGGAACCAGCTAGATCGCAGGACACAGGCTTTTCAAACAAAAGGACGTTTATTTAAACTTAAATGGCTTCACAGCAGCAAAACAAAAGAAATGACAGTCTCACTGACTTGTAGAGTTCATAACTGCTGTCGCAGTTAAACAGTCCTTACTTGGTGTTGCAGGTAAGTTTCCCAGATAGCAGGCTTCCATGCAGGCCACTGCCATGTACATTCACAGCTTCCCAGAGCTTTTCACAGCCTCCACAGCTTTTGCAGTGTCCACCATTCACCATGCAGACTTCACTACACTCCTTCACTCTCTCACCTACAACTTCCTGTCTCTCTTAAACCATTTCCTTGGGCAGGTGTGTTAACCATTGCTGTTCCCTTAAAGGAACCACAGCTCAAACAGAGGGGAAATATAGCGTCCTTCCAGGACCCAGCCACGGCGTCCTGTACATATCCCCCCCCTGTGCCCCAACGCCAAGGAGGTGGAGGCAACAGTGGAGCTAAAACAATGGACTCGGGAGAGGGCATCTGCATTTTGATGCAGTCTCCCGGGCCTATGCTCCACTACAAATTTAAATTCCTGGAGCGCCAGGAACCAACGTGTAATTCTGGCATTAGTCCCTTTACCTTGCCTCATCCATGTTAAAGGGGCATGGTCAGAAATAACCTAAACTTCCTTCCCAAGAGGTAATATCTGAGGGATTCCAGAGCCCACTTAATGGCCAGACATTCTCGTTCAACTATAGCGTAGTTTCTCTCCGCTGGTGTCAACTTCCTACTGAGGAAGACTACTGGGTGCTCCTCACCATGAACAACCTGTGACAACACAGCTCCCAATCCTACATCGGAAGCATCAGTCTGGACAACAAACTCGTTTGAAAAATTGGGTGCTATCAGGACAGGGTGTTGGCACAGTGCTGACTTGAGCTCCAAAAAAGCCTTTTCAGCATCTGCATTCCATTCCACCATGACCGATTTCCGTCCCTTAGTCAGATCGGTCAATGGAGCCGCCAATGTGGCAAAGTTGGGTACGAATCTCCTGTAGTATCCCACCATGCCCAGGAATGCACGTACCTGCTTTTTTGTGAGGGGGCGGGGCCAATTCTGTATAGCCTCTACCTTGTTAACCTGAGGTTTCACCACCCCTCTACCTACAATATAGCCCAGGTATTTCACCTCCTCCATTCCCAAAGCACATTTTTCAGGGTTTATTGTAAACCCCTCCTTCCAAAGAGAGTCCAGTACTGCCTGGACTTTGGGCAAGTGTGATTCCCAGTCTCTGCTAAAAATGACTATGTCGTCCAAGTACACTGAGGCATACTCCCGGTGAGGTCGTAAAATCCTATCCATTGCTCGCTGGAAAGTGGCTGGAGCAGTTTGTAGTCCGAAAGGCATTCTTTTGTACTGAAAACTCCCCTCTGGGGTAGAAAAAGCAGTTTTTTCTCTAGCAGCCTTAGTCAACGGGATTTGCCAATACCCCTTGGTAAGGTCTAATGTTGTAATATACCTGGCTGGACCTAGTCTCTCAATAAGCTCATCTACCCGGGGCATGGGGTAGGCATCAAACCGTGAAACCTCATTAAGTTTCCGGAAATCATTGCAGAATCGCAGAGTCCCGTTGGGCTTTGGTACCAACACAATCGGGCTCGACCACTCACTCTGCGACTCTTCAATGATCTCCAGGTCCAGCATCTTCTTCACTTCCTCTGAAACGGCCTTCCTTTGAGCCTCTGGGATGCGGTAGGGCCGGACAAAAACTTTGACTCCAGGTTCCGTGATAATATCATGTTCTATGACACTAGCTAGCCCTGGCAAGTCTGAAAACATTTCTTTATTTCTCTGCAAGAACTCCTTTGCCTGCTGACTTTGGATTTTAGACAGGGTACTTGCTACTTGGACACTCTCCACCCCAACCTGAGGCTCAAGTCTTGCACTAGACAGGGAGGTCACCGGTTCCCTGTCTGTCCAGGGCTTTAACAAGTTGACATGATATATCTGATACGGTTTCCTCTTGCCTGGCTGGTGGACTCTATAAATTACCTCTCACTTTTTCCACAACTTCAAAAGGGACCTTGCCATCTGGCCAAGAATTTACTTTCCACAGTGGGAATTAGCACCGCTACTCGATCCCCCACTTGGAAGTGCCTTATTTTAGCAGCCCTGTTATAGACCCGTCGTTGAGCCTCCTGGGCTTTTTGCAAATGCTCTTTGACTAGTGGCATCACAGTTTGGATCCTTTCCTGCATTTCGGAGACATATTCAAGAACACTCTTATGCTGAACAGGTTCACTTTCCCATTCCTCTCTAATAAAGTCAAGTAGTCCGCGAGGTCTCCGCCCATATACCAACTCAAAGGGCGAAAACCCAGTGGAGGCCTGGGGCACTTCCCTGATAGCAAACAGGAGAGCTGGTAACAGGCAGTCCCAGTCTTTCCCATCCCTTTGTACCACTCTCTTTAGCATAGACTTAAGGGTCTTGTTAAAGCGTTCCACTAACCCGTCCGTTTGGGGATGGTAGACCGATGTACGCAGCTGTTTAATCCGGAACAGCTTGCACACATCGGCCATAACTCTCGACATAAATGGGGTGCCCTGGTCTGTGAGTATTTCCTTGGGAAAACCAGTCCGTGTAAACAACTGGAATAATTCCCGGGCAATAGCCTTAGAGGAGGTATTCCGCAGTGGAAGCGCCTCAGGATATCGGGTGGCATAGTCAAGAATCACCAATATGTAGGAGTAACCTCGAGCCGACTTTACCAAGGGACCCACTATATCCATGGCTATCCTCTCGAATGGGACCTCAATTATGGGCAGAGGGACCAAAGGGCTCCGGAAGTGGGTCACCGGAGCGGTCAACTGACAGGTGGGACAAGAGGCACAGTATTTCTTTACCTCTGCTTTCAGACCTGGCCAGTAAAACCGGTCGGTGATCCGTGCTTCCGTCTTCTCAACTCCCAGGTGTCCCCCTAACACATCATCATGGGCCAGGTCCAGAACCTTTCGTCTATATTGTTGGGGTACCAACAATTGTTCTACCACATTTTCCCTCACCTTGGTAATCCGATACAATAACTCATTATACATTGTGAAGTGTGGCCACCGCTCATTTGCACCTGGCTCTTGGGGAACCCCATTTACTACTACAACTTGTTCCCGTGCACGGGCCAAAGTGAGGTCCTGCATCTGAGCAGTACCAAACGCCCCCTGGGGAACACCCAAATCTGGCAGGGCAGGGGTAGAGGCCACTTCCTCGTCCTCTTCCCCCAGCATTACCTGAAGTGGGGAAGATCCTCCCCCCTCAGTGTTTTGGTAGGTCTGTGGACCACATGTCTTGACATTATCAACAGTATCAGCTCTACTTTCATCACCATTAACCCAACCATTAGCAATTTCATCATTTGGATCCACATTAAGAACATTTGGCAGTTCAGGGTTATTCCTCTCAGCAGCAGGAACAGGGAGGCTAGTTTCTCCCCAATCTCTGAACTGTTCTCCTTGTTCCCACAGTTTTGTAAACAACGGACAGTCTCGTCCTAATATAACATCATGTACCAAGTTCTTTACCACCCCCACCTCTTGAGTACCAGTGCCACATGCTGAGGAGATGGTCACCGAGATGAGAGGGTACTCTCTAGTGTCCCCGTAAATGCACACCACCCGTAAGGTTTTTCTTACCGGACCGATCTTCCCAATTACTCTAGGATGAACCAGGGTTACCATGCTTCCGGAGTCCAACAAAGCCCGGGCAGGGAGGTGGTTCACTTGGACTTCACACTCAAATTTTTCCTCACCCAGGTCGAGCTGTGTGGTGCATACTTTATGGGCATAAAAAGACCCCCTCCGAAGAACCCCGCATTCCATGGGCTCCTCTTGCAGTGGGCAGTGTGCCCGGGTATGACCCCAGGAATGACATCGCCAACATTGTACATCCCCTCCTCTCCGAACAGGTACAGAACGCTGAGGAGGTACCGGGAATGACTCTTGACCTTCCGGGGTGTTTGCTCCAGGACTCCTTGGAACATCCTTTCGAAGGGCAGCAGTTGGTCGAACAGGCCGTGGTAGACTGGGGCCTATGCGCTTGGTAGGTCCGAGCAGGTCCTCCACCACTGTATATCGTTCCACCATCTCGACAAGGAGGTTTGCTGTTTTGGGGTCTCCATGGCTGACCCACCGTTGAAGGTCGTCTGGCAGGGATCGCAGGTATCGGTCCAGCACAACCCGTTCCACGATTTGGGGGCCCGACAACACCTCAGGCTGCAGCCATTTTTCGAGCATTCGAGCACCAGTGTAATGTTCGGGGAACCAGCTAGATCGCAGGACACAGGCTTTTCAAACAAAAGGACGTTTATTTAAACTTAAATGGCTTCACAGCAGCAAAACAAAAGAAATGACAGTCTCACTGACTTGTAGAGTTCATAACTGCTGTCGCAGTTAAACAGTCCTTACTTGGTGTTGCAGGTAAGTTTCCCAGATAGCAGGCTTCCATGCAGGCCACTGCCATGTACATTCACAGCTTCCCAGAGCTTTTCACAGCCTCCACAGCTTTTGCAGTGTCCACCATTCACCATGCAGACTTCACTACACTCCTTCACTCTCTCACCTACAACTTCCTGTCTCTCTTAAACCATTTCCTTGGGCAGGTGTGTTAACCATTGCTGTTCCCTTAAAGGAACCACAGCCCAAACAGAGGGGAAATATAGCGTCCTTCCAGGACCCAGCCACGGCGTCCTGTACATATCCCCCCCCTGTGCCCCAACGCCAAGGAGGTGGAGGCAACAGTGGAGCTAAAACAATGGACTCGGGAGAGGGCATCTGCATTTTGATGCAGTCTCCCGGGCCTATGCTCCACTACAAATTTAAATTCCTGGAGCGCCAGGAACCAACGTGTAATTCTGGCATTAGTCCCTTTACCTTGCCTCATCCATGTTAAAGGGGCATGGTCAGAAATAACCTAAACTTCCTTCCCAAGAGGTAATATCTGAGGGATTCCAGAGCACACTTAATGGCCAGACATTCTCGTTCAACTATAGCGTAGTTTCTCTCCGCTGGTGTCAACTTCCTACTGAGGAAGACTACTGGGTGCTCCTCACCATGAACAACCTGTGACAACACAGCTCCCAATCCTACATCGGAAGCATCAGTCTGGACAACAAACTCGTTTGAAAAATTGGGTGCTATCAGGACAGGGTGTTGGCACAGTGCTGACTTGAGCTCCAAAAAAGCCTTTTCAGCATCTGCATTCCATTCCACCATGACCGATTTCCGTCCCTTAGTCAGATCGGTCAATGGAGCCGCCAATGTGGCAAAGTTGGGTACGAATCTCCTGTAGTATCCCACCATGCCCAGGAATGCACGTACCTGCTTTTTTGTGAGGGGGCGGGCCAATTCTGTATAGCCTCTACCTTGTTAACCTGAGGTTTCACCACCCCTCTACCTACAATATAGCCCAGGTATTTCACCTCCTCCATTCCCAAAGCACATTTTTCAGGGTTTATTGTAAACCCCTCCTTCCAAAGAGAGTCCAGTACTGCCTGGACTTTGGGCAAGTGTGATTCCCAGTCTCTGCTAAAAATGACTATGTCGTCCAAGTACACTGAGGCATACTCCCGGTGAGGTCGTAAAATCCTATCCATTGCTCGCTGGAAAGTGGCTGGAGCAGTTTGTAGTCCGAAAGGCATTCTTTTGTACTGAAAACTCCCCTCTGGGGTAGAAAAAGCAGTTTTTTCTCTAGCAGCCTTAGTCAACGAGATTTGCCAATACCCCTTGGTAAGGTCTAATGTTGTAATATACCTGGCTGGACCTAGTCTCTCAATAAGCTCATCTACCCGGGGCATGGGGTAGGCATCAAACCGTGAAACCTCATTAAGTTTCCGGAAATCATTGCAGAATCGCAGAGTCCCGTTGGGCTTTGGTACCAACACAATCGGGCTCGACCACTCACTCTGCGACTCTTCAATGATCTCCAGGTCCAGCATCTTCTTCACTTCCTCTGAAACGGCCTTCCTTTGAGCCTCTGGGATGCGGTAGGGCCGGACAAAAACTTTGACTCCAGGTTCCGTGATAATATCATGTTCTATGACACTAGCTAGCCCTGGCAAGTCTGAAAACATTTCTTTATTTCTCTGCAAGAACTCCTTTGCCTGCTGACTTTGGATTTTAGACAGGGTACTTGCTACTTGGACACTCTCCACCCCAACCTGAGGCTCAAGTCTTGCACTAGACAGGGAGGTCACCGGTTCCCTGTCTGTCCAGGGCTTTAACAAGTTGACATGATATATCTGATACGGTTTCCTCTTGCCTGGCTGGTGGACTCTATAAATTACCTCTCACTTTTTCCACAACTTCAAAAGGGACCTTGCCATCTGGCCAAGAATTTACTTTCCACAGTGGGAATTAGCACCGCTACTCGATCCCCCACTTGGAAGTGCCTTATTTTAGCAGCCCTGTTATAGACCCGTCGTTGAGCCTCCTGGGCTTTTTGCAAATGCTCTTTGACTAGTGGCATCACAGTTTGGATCCTTTCCTGCATTTGGGAGACATATTCAAGAACACTCTTATGCTGAACAGGTTCACTTTCCCATTCCTCTCGAATAAAGTCAAGTAGTCCGCGAGGTCTCCGCCCATATACCAACTCAAAGGGCGAAAACCCAGTGGAGGCCTGGGGCACTTCCCTGATAGCAAACAGGAGAGCTGGTAACAGGCAGTCCCAGTCTTTCCCATCCCTTTGTACCACTCTCTTTAGCATAGACTTAAGGGTCTTGTTAAAGCGTTCCACTAACCCGTCCGTTTGGGGATGGTAGACCGATGTACGCAGCTGTTTAATCCGGAACAGCTTGCACACATCGGCCATAACTCTCGACATAAATGGGGTGCCCTGGTCTGTGAGTATTTCCTTGGGAAAACCAGTCCGTGTAAACAACTGGAATAATTCCCGGGCAATAGCCTTAGAGGAGGTATTCCGCAGTGGAAGCGCCTCAGGATATCGGGTGGCATAGTCAAGAATCACCAATATGTAGGAGTAACCTCGAGCCGACTTTACCAAGGGACCCACTATATCCATGGCTATCCTCTCGAATGGGACCTCAATTATGGGCAGAGGGACCAAAGGGCTCCGGAAGTGGGTCACCGGAGCGGTCAACTGACAGGTGGGACAAGAGGCACAGTATTTCTTTACCTCTGCTTTCAGACCTGGCCAGTAAAACCGGTCGGTGATCCGTGCTTCCGTCTTCTCAACTCCCAGGTGTCCCCCTAACACATCATCATGGGCCAGGTCCAGAACCTTTCGTCTATATTGTTGGGGTACCAACAATTGTTCTACCACATTTTCCCTCACCTTGGTAATCCGATACAATAACTCATTATACATTGTGAAGTGTGGCCACCGCTCATTTGCACCTGGCTCTTGGGGAACCCCATTTACTACTACAACTTGTTCCCGTGCACGGGCCAAAGTGAGGTCCTGCATCTGAGCAGTACCAAACGCCCCCTGGGGAACACCCAAATCTGGCAGGGCAGGGGTAGAGGCCACTTCCTCGTCCTCTTCCCCCAGCATTACCTGAAGTGGGGAAGATCCTCCCCCCTCAGTGTTTTGGTAGGTCTGTGGACCACATGTCTTGACATTATCAACAGTATCAGCTCTACTTTCATCACCATTAACCCAACCATTAGCAATTTCATCATTTGGATCCACATTAAGAACATTTGGCAGTTCAGGGTTATTCCTCTCAGCAGCAGGAACAGGGAGGCTAGTTTCTCCCCAATCTCTGAACTGTTCTCCTTGTTCCCACAGTTTTGTAAACAACGGACAGTCTCGTCCTAATATAACATCATGTACCAAGTTCTTTACCACCCCCACCTCTTGAGTACCAGTGCCACATGCTGAGGAGATGGTCACCGAGATGAGAGGGTACTCTCTAGTGTCCCCGTAAATGCACACCACCCGTAAGGTTTTTCTTACCGGACCGATCTTCCCAATTACTCTAGGATGAACCAGGGTTACCATGCTTCCGGAGTCCAACAAAGCCCGGGCAGGGAGGTGGTTCACTTGGACTTCACACTCAAATTTTTCCTCACCCAGGTCGAGCTGTGTGGTGCATACTTTATGGGCATAAAAAGACCCCCTCCGAAGAACCCCGCATTCCATGGGCTCCTCTTGCAGTGGGCAGTGTGCCCGGGTATGACCCCAAGAATGACATCGCCAACATTGTACATCCCCTCCTCTCCGAACAGGAACAGAACGCTGAGGAGGTACCGGGAATGACTCTTGACCTTCCGGGGTGTTTGCTCCAGGACTCCTTGGAACATCCTTTCGAAGGGCAGCAGTTGGTCGAACAGGCCGTGGTAGACTGGGGCCTATGCGCTTGGTAGGTCCGAGCAGGTCCTCCACCACTGTATATCGTTCCACCATCTCGACAAGGAGGTTTGCTGTTTTGGGGTCTCCATGGCTGACCCACCGTTGAAGGTCGTCTGGCAGGGATCGCAGGTATCGGTCCAGCACAACCCGTTCCACGATTTGGGGGCCCGACAACACCTCAGGCTGCAGCCATTTTTCGAGCATTCGAGCACCAGTGTAATGTTCGGGGAACCAGCTAGATCGCAGGACACAGGCTTTTCAAACAAAAGGACGTTTATTTAAACTTAAATGGCTTCACAGCAGCAAAACAAAAGAAATGACAGTCTCACTGACTTGTAGAGTTCATAACTGCTGTCGCAGTTAAACAGTCCTTACTTGGTGTTGCAGGTAAGTTTCCCAGATAGCAGGCTTCCATGCAGGCCACTGCCATGTACATTCACAGCTTCCCAGAGCTTTTCACAGCCTCCACAGCTTTTGCAGTGTCCACCATTCACCATGCAGACTTCACTACACTCCTTCACTCTCTCACCTACAACTTCCTGTCTCTCTTAAACCATTTCCTTGGGCAGGTGTGTTAACCATTGCTGTTCCCTTAAAGGAACCACAGCCCAAACAGAGGGGAAATATAGCGTCCTTCCAGGACCCAGCCACGGCGTCCTGTACATATCCCCCCCCTGTGCCCCAACGCCAAGGAGGTGGAGGCAACAGTGGAGCTAAAACAATGGACTCGGGAGAGGGCATCTGCATTTTGATGCAGTCTCCCGGGCCTATGCTCCACTACAAATTTAAATTCCTGGAGCGCCAGGAACCAACGTGTAATTCTGGCATTAGTCCCTTTACCTTGCCTCATCCATGTTAAAGGGGCATGGTCAGAAATAACCTAAACTTCCTTCCCAAGAGGTAATATCTGAGGGATTCCAGAGCCCACTTAATGGCCAGACATTCTCGTTCAACTATAGCGTAGTTTCTCTCCGCTGGTGTCAACTTCCTACTGAGGAAGACTACTGGGTGCTCCTCACCATGAACAACCTGTGACAACACAGCTCCCAATCCTACATCGGAAGCATCAGTCTGGACAACAAACTCGTTTGAAAAATTGGGTGCTATCAGGACAGGGTGTTGGCACAGTGCTGACTTGAGCTCCAAAAAAGCCTTTTCAGCATCTGCATTCCATTCCACCATGACCGATTTCCGTCCCTTAGTCAGATCGGTCAATAGAGCCGCCAATGTGGCAAAGTTGGGTACGAATCTCCTGTAGTATCCCACCATGCCCAGGAATGCACGTACCTGCTTTTTTGTGAGGGGGCGGGGCCAATTCTGTATAGCCTCTACCTTGTTAACCTGAGGTTTCACCACCCCTCTACCTACAATATAGCCCAGGTATTTCACCTCCTCCATTCCCAACAAAAGGACGTTTATTTAAACTTAAATGGCTTCACAGCAGCAAAACAAAAGAAATGACAGTCTCACCGACTTGTAGAGTTTATAACTGCTGTCGCAGTTAAACAGTCCTTACTTGGTGTTGCAGGTAAGTTTCCCAGATAGCAGGCTTCCATGCAGGCCACTGCCATGTACATTCACAGCTTCCCAGAGCTTTTCACAGCCTCCACAGCTTTTGCAGTGTCCACCATTCACCATGCAGACTTCACTACACTCCTTCACTCTCTCACCTACAACTTCCTGTCTCTCTTAAACCATTTCCTTGGACAGGTGCGTTAACCATTGCTGTTCCCTTAAAGGAACCACAGCCCAAACAGAGGGGAAATATAGCGTCCTTCCAGGACCCAGCCACGGCGTCCTGTACATAGGGTATTGCAGGGTATTGCAGAGTATGGCAGGGTATTGCAGAGTATGGCATGGTATTGCAGAGTATGGCAGGGTATGGCAGAGTATGGCAGAGTATGGCAGGGTATGGCAGAGTATGGCTGAGCATGGAGGGATGGATGGATGGCTGGATGTGACTGCAATTGTCACAGAGCAGCGCTGTGGGCACTAAAGATCCAGCCCACAGCGCTGCTGCCCCCAATCTCTCCCCTCTCCTCTCACACTGTACCGATCGGTACACAGAGGGGAGAGAGGAACCGGTGTCATGACATGACTCCGGTTTGTTTGCAAATGATCGCTCCGTCATTTGACGAAGCGATCACGTGGTAAACGGCCGCCATCAGTGGCCATTTACCGTGATCGGCGGTCACCAACACCCCCGTGTGCGCGCCCCAGGGGGCACGCGGGAGCGCGATTCTGGGAGGACGTCAATGTACGCCCTCCCAGAATTAATGAACCCCCCTGTAGCTGTCATTCGGCTATGGGCCGGTCGTAAAGTGGTTAAGCCATCACACTTGCTAAACCTCATCTATATGAAAAACATTTTTTTTCTTTCATCTGGCTTTTTCAGTTAAGCACACCCTCCTGCCTGCATGAATGAGCTAAGCACAGATGGATTCCAAAAAGTAAAAACTCATGACTGCAGCTAGAAATGCAAGGGATGGGGGCGTGGCTTGAGGTCCATGAGAGTGGCTGCCTAGATCCACAGCTCCGGCTTTATCTTCTGATCCTGCGGGCATCCTGAGTCCAAAATTCTCCCAAGAGGCACCAAACCCTTCCTAAGGATGGCGGGTATCAGTTACAGGCATGGTGGTGAACAAATACAGGCCACCCGCGCCCCAGTCTGCAGCGTAACAACTAGCCAAGTACCAGAGACAAGATGGCGCCGATCCCTCGGCCATGCATGAAGCCACGCTGCAGCCTTTCCTTACCTCAGTACAGCTCTCTACACAAGGGGTGAGTGAATCTCTGCCTACAGCCTTTCGCACCCAGGCTGACCACCTAACATCTCTAGACTCCCCTACATGCTCAGCGGAATGCAATTCACTGGGCCCCTCTCAAGATAAGCCCACCCTGGCTGAAATCATACTGGCTATAAAAGACTAAGGCCTCCCTCACAGTTCAAATGGAAAACATCCACATTGATTCTTCCCTACTGAAGCAGGACATACAAAACCTGCGGGAAAGGACGGGGGGCGGAAGAACGTATCAGCTCCCTAGAAGACACAGTGCACCCCTTAGTGCTACAGTGCGCACGGCTACAGATGAGCTGGTGACCCTCAGAGCCAAGTTGGATGACTTAGAGAACCGTTCTCGCAGGAACAACCTCTGTTTTGTGGGGTTCCCAGAACGCTCTAAGGGTTCCCGCACTGAACGATTCCTTCATTTATGGCTGCGGGATGTTTTTGGGGCAGAGGTGCTATCCCATGCCTTTGAGAGTGAACGTGCTCACCGTACCCCCCCCCCCCTCCCCTACGTCCTTTCCCTCAGGGGCCCCTCCAAGGTTCCCGATTGCAAAAATCCTCAATTTTCGTGACAAAGTCGCTATCCTGCATCTTGCCAGAGAAAAAGGGCCTCTCAAGTTTAATGGCAACAATATCTCCATATACCCAGACTTCTCAGCTGAAGTCCAACGCCAGCGCATATCCTTTGCGGCGATGAAAGACCGACTTCGCACTGAAGGCCTCCCCTATGGAATGCTCTCCCTGCTAAGCTAAGGATCATCTATGAGGGTAAAGGTCACTTCTGCTCCTGTCCTAAAGAAGCCATGGCCTGGCTGGATGCTTGCTTTGGAAAACAACCCAGACAATGCCGCAATTGATGCTGCTTTCTGATGTTCCTCTAGATATGCCTACCTCTCTGTTTATCCTACCTGATGTTTGCTGGAACACCTACAGGATTTCTCAATCCTCTGATTAGTACCTACACTCATGCTGCTGTGGTTATTCTGTTGAATGTACTTTTACTGCCCCTTTGCACTAGTTGCTCTACATTGCCCTTGCTGCAGGCCTGGCAGATGCCTTAGCCAGTTCTACCACTTGATCTTCCTAACGTTCGCACCTGTTGTGCCTTTCATGACTGCTACTGTTTATGCCTTATATTACAGATGAATCCTATATCCTGCAAGATGGACGCACACACTTTCTCCAGAGCCTCACTGGACCTGCTACCTCCCCCATACCAGTAGGTGGCGAGGCCACTGATTTTTCTGTTCCCTCTCATGACTGTTGCTGGGGTTTTTTTCTGTTCAGGGAACCAAAGCTCACTATGTTTGGGATGGTTGAGCAGGGCGGGGAGGTGGAGGGGGAGGGGTTTGTTTTTTTCCTATGGTCCCTTCTTACGCCTTGGTTGCTGAGAATGACTGGACCTTCAGGTTTTTTTCTGTTGTTCTTTATGCTCCTATGGATGCTCCTCCTCTGATGCTACTGCACTTTTACTCCAGATTATACAATAGGCAATGTCATATATGTCATATTGCATTTTTTCTTGACCCTCCCTATGCTACTAGGTTGGATATAATTTTCTATGGCTAAAGCATTACAACTGTTTTCTTGGAATGTTGGGGGTCTGAACTCACCTCATAAGTGGTCCCTGGTATTCACCTATTTTAAAAAATATAAACCCCAAATTATTTGTCTTCAAGAGACCCACCTTATCAATACCACACTGCGGACCCTTAAACGTTCCTGGCTAGCTACACAATACCACGCTACCCACACTAACGACTCCCGCGGGGTCTCTATATTAATAGCGAATTCCCTCCCGGCAGAAATTCTGATGGTAAAGACAGAACCTGTCGGGAGATTTATTGTAATTTCTATCCGTATTGTCTCCACAGTCTTTACATTAGTAAACGTATATGTCCCTGCTCCATTCTCCCCAGATTTTCTCTCTCACTTGTCCCTTTTATTACTGTCTAGATCCCCTGGTCGCCTACTTTTCGTAGGGGACTTTAATGTTGTACTTGACACTGCCATGGACCGCTTGAGGGGTGGGGCAAGGCCCTATCCCTCATTTGTTGACTGGGCTCAAGTGTATGGCCTTACTGAGATATGGCGATGTAAGCACCCAGATAAGCATCACTTCTCCTGCCACTCTGACTCCTTCCACACCATGTCTTGCATAGAAAAGGCAGGTGATCCATTGAGACCCATAAATGCCATACCCATGCCTCCATCCCTGGTGCATTGAAAATGAAAAGAGAAAATGGGCTGTGGGACTTTAAATGAGGCATGGATGGGCGTAGGAAAAAGTCTAGGATATCAAGAATGAGTAGACATCACTGTCCCGTTGGGGAATAGTCTGTAGCCATATATACATGCTGCATAGTCAGTCTAAAGAATGGAGATCAAGGCATGGATATAAATATAAAAATGTATTGTATCATGGTAAAAGTACACATGGATCATGCAAACAAAGGCATAGTATAAATAGGGGTTATCACAAAAACATGATCAAAATTCACTGTTGAGACATGGCTGAAGCAAGTAATGACAGTTAAATGGACATACAGAACCAGTGAAAATGATTATCCGGTTAAAAAGTCAAGAATACACTTAATAGATTCATAGTTGGGCAAGCTTTACTTGACATTCCAGAGCATGGACTCATGGATGGGCATGGGGAAAAGGGTCTAAGATATCAAAAATTGGTAAACATCACTGTCCCGTTGGGGAGTGGTCTATAGCCAGGTATACATGCTGCATAGTCAGTCTAAAGAATGGAGATCTGTATCATGGTAAAAGTACACATAGATCATGCAAACAAAGGCATAATGTAAATAGAAGTTATCACATAGACATAATCGCAATTCATTGTTGAGACATGGCTGGAGCAAGTAGTGACAGTTAAATGGACATACAGAAACAGTGAATTTAATTATCCAATTGAAATGTCAAGAATACACTTTGTAGATTCGTAGTTGGGCAGGCTTTACTTGGCATCCCTGAGCATGGACTCGACGCGTTTCTTGGCGTTTAAAGACAGTCATCAGGAGTGGGGTGCATGTCATTTGACTACAAGGGGAGATGGATAGACAGATCAAATAAAGTCTTGAAAAAATGTATGTCATATTTGAAACAGAATAAGGTAGTCTGATACGTTACCAATGGCAAAACCCGGAATGGGGTTGTCCCAAGCATTTGAAATATGGCGTAGAGTGGTGGTCCTGGATACAGTGTCTCACCCGGGGCTGAGGCGGGGAAGGCCCCCCAATAAACACTTCAACGGCCACTCGATCAAGAGGAGAGTCAAAGAGAAGATGGCATGGGACATCCATCAAGGAGAAACCCGGACAGCCACGGCACAGCACCAAACTGACGGAGAGGCACAGACAGGGTGCAAGGGCAGAATGCTGGTGAAGGGATGGAGAAATGAAAATGAGCAATGAGTGAAAAAGAAGGTTGAATGGTTTGAGAACCAAAATTAGAATGTGATTGGGGGAAGGGAGGGGAAGGAAAAACAAAAAACAAAAAACAAAAAGGGAGCAAAGGAAGAGGGGAGTGAATATGTAAATGATGTGCTGGTGGATGCCTAATGGGAATAATGTGTAATGGGTGCTGGGAGAAATTGAACAAAAATGGGGGTTAATGATATAACATGACTGAAAGGGTTAACAGCCAAAGTTGACAAATCAACTGAGTGTTGGTGTAAATAAATCTGGTTTGAAAAAAAGCCAAACCAGATCCCCAAAAATGCTAAATAGCGATGAAATTAAATGTGTGTTTGAAGCAGTGTGAGCAAAGTGCAAAGCAAAATGTAGAAAAGCAGGTAAAAAGAGTATATATGTAAAGAATACTATGTGAATCCTGAAATAAGGATTGGAAATTACCTTGAAGTGTAGAGAAAGAGAGAAACTGGAACCTCTCATCAGATGGATGTCTGTGAAGTGAAGCTCCCCAGGTGGCTACCGGATAAATGTCCACAGTAAGGGGCGTATCTCCGCCAGCATCATGTGACGCATGAGCCAGGTGTGGGGATGGAAAGAGCCACGCCCGAGATGCAAATGATCTCGGAGGGGTCCCTCCCATCCCCCTGGGTCATGCGAGATGGAAAAAACTATGATGAAAACGCAGGCGTCCCAATGGGTGCCGTGCGTGCAACATACTGACATGATGCCGATGCGCCAAGGATAATGCCCCGCCCCCCCGCCAAGGAAGGCAGGTGGGGAGGGGGAACTGGGCGCATCGCAACCCCGGGCGGAAGAGACCAAAGAACAGGGACCCACCAATGCTTGGGTTGGGTGAGCCATGGGGATGGAGAAATGAAAATGAGCAATGAGTGAAAAAGAAGGTTGAATGGTTTGAGAACCAAAATTAGAATGTGATTGTATCCATCTTCTCTTTGACTCTCCTCTTGATTGAGTGGCCGTTGAAGTGTTTATTGGGGGGCCTTCCCCGCCTCAGCCCTGGGTGAGACACTGTATCCAGGACCACCACTCTACGCCATATTTCAAATGCTTGGGACAACCCCATTCCGGGTTTTGCCATTGGTAACGTATCAGACTACCTTATTCTGTTTCAAATATGACATAAATTTTTTCAAGACTTTATTTGATCTGTCTATCCATCTCCCCTTGTAGTCAAATGACATGCACCCCACTCCTGATGACTGGCTTTAAACGCCAAGAAACGCTTCGAGTCCATGCTCAGGGATGCCAAGTAAAGCCTGCCCAACTACGAATCTACAAAGTGTATTCTTGACATTTCAATTGGATAATTAATTTCACTGTTTCTGTATGTCCATTTAACTGTCACTACTTGCTCCAGCCATGTCTCAACAATGAATTGCGATTATGTCTATGTGATAACTTCTATTTACATTATGCCTTTGTTTGCATGATCTATGTGTACTTTTACCATGATACAGATCTCCATTCTTTAGACTGACTATGCAGCATGTATACCTGGCTACAGACCACTCCCCAACGGGACAGTGATGTTTACCAATTTTTGATATCTTAGACCCTTTTCCCCATGCCCATCCATGAGTCCATGCTCTGGAATGTCAAGTAAAGCTTGCCCAACTATGAATCTATTAAGTGTATTCTTGACTTTTTAACCGGATAATCATTTTCACTGGTTCTGTATGTCCATTTAACTGTCATTACTTGCTTCAGCCATGTCTCAACAGTGAATTTTGATCATGTTTTTGTGATAACCCCTATTTATACTATGCCTTTGTTTGCATGATCCATGTGTACTTTTACCATGATACAATACATTTTTATATTTATATCCATGCCTTGATCTCCATTCTTTAGACTGACTATGCAGCATGTATATATGGCTACAGACTATTCCCCAACGGGACAGTGATGTCTACTCATTCTTGATATCCTAGACTTTTTCCTACGCCCATCCATGCCTCATTTAAAGTCCCACAGCCCATTTTCTCTTTTCATTTTCAATGCACCAGGGATGGAGGCATGGGTATGGCATTTATGGGTCTCAATGGATCACCTGCCTTTTCTTGACAAATTACCGGGTGGAAAACACCCATTCCCCTTTGGTGACCTATTGAGCCCTATTTCCTTTTCTTATTTGCTCAGTGATTAATTCTCTGAGACTACTTATATGTTGGCATCCTTTTTACCCAACTTTGACCATTGATATCCTTCCCCAGACTTCATTTGACAACAGGCCATTATTGTTTATCCCCCTGTTTTGATTACAACAGTCCCAATCGTGATTTTCAATGATGTATCCATCCCCATGGCTCACCCAACCCAAGCATTGGTGGGTCCCTGTTCTTTGGTCTCTTCCGCCCGGGGTTGCGATGCGCCCAGTTCCCCCTCCCCACCTGCCTTCCTTGGCGGGGGGGCGGGGCATTATCCTTGGCGCATCGGCATCATGTCAGTATGTTGCACGCACGGCACCCATTGGGACGCCTGCGTTTTCATCATAGTTTTTTCCATCTCGCATGACCCAGGGGGATGGGAGGGACCCCTCCGAGATCATTTGCATCTCGGGCGTGGCTCTTTCCATCCCCACACCTGGCTCATGCGTCACATGATGCTGGCGGAGATACGCCCCTTACTGTGGACATTTATCCGGTAGCCACCTGGGGAGCTTCACTTCACAGACATCCATCTGATGAGAGGTTCCAGTTTCTCTCTTTCTCTACACTTCAAGGTAATTTCCAATCCTTATTTCAGGATTCACATAGTATTCTTTACATATATACTCTTTTTACCTGCTTTTCTACATTTTGCTTTGCACTTTGCTCACACTGCTTCAAACACACATTTAATTTCATCGCTATTTAGCATTTTTGGGGATCTGGTTTGGCTTTTTTTCAAACCAGATTTATTTACACCAACACTCAGTTGATTTGTCAACTTTGGCTGTTAACCCTTTCAGTCATGTTATATCATTAACCCCCATTTTTGTTCAATTTCTCCCAGCACCCATTACACATTATTCCCATTAGGCATCCACCAGCACATCATTTACATATTCACCCCCCTCTTCCTTTGCTCCCTTTTTGTTTTTTGTTTTTTGTTTTTCCTTCCCCTCCCTTCCCCCAATCACATTCTAATTTTGGTTCTCAAACCATTCAACCTTCTTTTTCACTCATTGCTCATTTTCATTTCTCCATCCCTTCACCAGCATTCTACCCTTGCACCCTGTCTGTGCCTCTCCGTCAGTTTGGTGCTGTGCCGTGGCTGTCCGGGTTTCTCCTTGATGGATGTCCCATGCCATCTTCTCTTTGACTCTCCTCTTGATCGAGTGGCCGTTGAAGTGTTTATTGGGGGGCCTTCCCCGCCTCAGCCCCGGGTGAGACACTGTATCCAGGACCACCACTCTACGCCATATTTCAAATGCTTGGGACAACCCCATTCCGGGTTTTGCCATTGGTAACGTATCAGACTACCTTATTCTGTTTCAAATATGACATAAATTTTTTCAAGACTTTATTTGATCTGTCTATCCATCTCCCCTTGTAGTCAAATGACATGCACCCCACTCCTGATGACTGGCTTTAAACGCCAAGAAACGCGTCGAGTCCATGCTCAGGGATGCCAAGTAAAGCCTGCCCAACTACGAATCTACAAAGTGTATTCTTGACATTTCAATTGGATAATTAATTTCACTGTTTCTGTATGTCCATTTAACTGTCACTACTTGCTCCAGCCATATCTCAACAATGAATTGCGATTATGCCTATGTGATAACTTCTATTTACATTATGCCTTTGTTTGCATGATCTATGTGTACTTTTACCATGATACAGATCTCCATTCTTTAGACTGACTATGCAGCATGTATACCTGGCTACAGACCACTCCCCAACGGGACAGTGATGTTTACCAATTTTTGATATCTTAGACCCTTTTCCCCATGCCCATCCATGAGTCCATGCTCTGGAATGTCAAGTAAAGCTTGCCCAACTATGAATCTATTAAGTGTATTCTTGACTTTTTAACCGGATAATCATTTTCACTGGTTCTGTATGTCCATTTAACTGTCATTACTTGCTTCAGCCATGTCTCAACAGTGAATTTTGATCATGTTTTTGTGATAACCCCTATTTATACTATGCCTTTGTTTGCATGATCCATGTGTACTTTTACCATGATACAATACATTTTTATATTTATATCCATGCCTTGATCTCCATTCTTTAGACTGACTATGCAGCATGTATATATGGCTACAGACTATTCCCCAACGGGACAGTGATGTCTACTCATTCTTGATATCCTAGACTTTTTCCTACGCCCATCCATGCCTCATTTAAAGTCCCACAGCCCATTTTCTCTTTTCATGTCTTGCATAGGTCTGGCATTTACCCCTGCTGATTTGCTTCCTATTTTTCAGACAGTCTCCTATCTACCCAGGGGGATTTCTGACCATGCCCCTCTTTCTGTGGATCTCCTCCTCCTGCCGAGCGCAGGCCCACCCATTTGGCGTTTAAACTCCCATTGGCTGGAGGATGAGATTGTACAGAATGAATGCCAGAAAGGTATTGCTGACTACTGGTGTGCGAATCAGGGAACTATTGGGTCCTCCACTGCCTGGGAGGCCTCCAAGTCTGTGCTGACATTACTGGCATTTTGCGCAAAAATATCCAATATCGCATTGAGGACCTAGAAAATGCAATGATGGTTGCAGAGGCGGCCCATGCTCAGAACCCTAGTACAGCTACGCAAACCTCGTGGCTACGTAGGGAGTATGAGCTCTGCTTGTTGGACCTTATTAAAAAATGTATGGTCTATGTTACCCAGAAGACGTTTGAACACAACAATAAGGTGGGTCGCCTACTCGTCTACCTAACCAGATCTGACCGCACCCCTATATCAATACCTAGGATCCTGACCTCCCAGGATAAGATTAGTGACGTCCCTGAGGATATAACAGACGCCTTCCTATCTTTCTACCGCAACCTTTGTACTACTAGGGCCCACTACTCCAAGACCCAACTTGATGAATATTTAACCCAAACAGCACTTCCCCAATTGTCGGACCAAGACCGTGATGATCTAGACAAACTTCTCTCTGCAGAAGAGCTCTACCTAGCAATTTCGCAGCTTCCGACTCATAAGATGCCAGGCTTGGATGGTTTTCCAGCTGAATGGTATACACACTTAATGCACCTCCTGGGTCCTATTCTACTCAATACATATAATGAGGCCTTGAAAGACAAAGTACTTCCTCCCTCTATGAGAGAGGCATTAATTATTTTGATACTAAAACCTCAGAAAGATCATCTTAAATGTGACTCCTTTTGGCCGATATCCCTCTCTAATGTAGATGTCAAAATCTTGGCCAAAGTCCTGGCCAATCGTCTGAATAAAGTAGTTACGAAATTGGTCTGGAGTGACCAGGGGGGCTTTATACAAGGCCGCTCAACCAGAATGAATATCCGTAGACTATTTCACAACCTGACTTACCCACATGACTGTTCGCCTACCAGTGTTGTTTTGTCACTAGACACTTGCAAAGCTTTCGACAGTGTGGAATGGCCTTATTTATTTCGGGTGTTACAAATATATGGGTTCGCCCCCCGACTCATAGCATGGATGCGTCTCCTCTATACCTTACCACTAGCCCTCATACGGATTAATTCCCATGTCACTGAGACCTTCCCAATTACCAGAGGTACCAGGCAGGGATGTCCTTTATCACACCTCCTATTTGATCTGGCTATGGAGCCCCTTGCTGTTCAGATGCAAATCAGGGCTCAAAATTTCAAGTCTTGAACCACTAGCCAGGCCTCAAGGGTTACTCGCCACCAGTTGCCCCACCCAACCCCTACCCTGCTCCGCCCCTAGTTCTGCCGCTATCACACCCTCATAAATTATCTCGTGAAATGTTTTATGCAGAATTAAGTTACAAAAAATTAATATTAACAACAACTTTATAAGTTCCCCTCAGCACAGCCTCACCTGTGCCCATCAATGCAGCCTCACCATGCCCCCCACTGCAGACTCACTGTGCCCCCCACATTGCAGACTCACCGTGCCCCCCACATTGCAGATTCACCGTGCCCCCCACATTGCAGATTCACCATGCCCCACACATTGCAGACTCACGGTGCCCCCCACATTGCAGACTCACCGTGCCCCCCACATTGCAGACTCACCATGCTCCACCATGAAGACTTACTGTGCTCCCATATCATGACAGGAGGAAGAGGAGAGACGCAGGATCGCAGAGCGGTATAGACTGCTGTTACAACTTACATTGAAATTTCCTCCGATCTGCCCGCTCACACAGCCCCACCTCCTCCTGACCCCGCACCTGTGATAAACACATCTCAGCATTGGACCCGCATTCTGTCTATTACAGGCGCGGGGTCAGGAGGAGGCGGAGCTGTGTGAGCGAGCAGAGTGGAGGAAGTTTCAATGTAAGCTGTAACAGTGGGCTATACCGCTCTGGGATCCCGCGGCTCTCCTCTTCCTCCATGCTCTCGCTGGGAGAACAGCTCCTGATCAACCCTGCCCGCCGCGGTGCTCGCCCCCCCACTCCCAGGCAGCCCAGCTCCTCGCCAGACCTCATTTTCCACTCGCAAAATGAGAGTAGGCGAATGGAAAATTTGAGGTCTGCCATAAATGATATAGAGGAGCCAATCTCCCTTTACGCAAATGATACCTTAGTCTACCTAGCAGATTCCTGCGACTGCCTCACCAACCTCTTAGCTGAAATTAATACATTTGGTGACTATTACGGATTTCGAGTGAACTGGGATAAATCAATCCTTTTTACCCTAGACCAAGCTGCTATACCGATGATTCAGATACTTAGGAGTCACAATTCAATCACCATTATCCTTATACATAACCAATAACCTATGCCCCTTACTGCTCCAACTACAAACACAAACTAAACAGTGGAAAGATTTGCCCCTAGATCTCATGGGAAGAGCCAATATCCTTAAGATGATTTACTTTCCTAAACTACTATATGTCATGGCTAATTCCCCTTATAAAATTCCCAAGTCCATTTTTAAAAGTATTGACTATTTGTATTGCTTTCCTCTGGAAGGGACGACCTCCTAGAGTTGCACTAGAAACACAATGCCTCCCATCACACCTGGCTGGCTTGGCCTTCCCCAACTTCTACCTTTACTATCTGGCATCCCAGCTGGTTAATGTTCATGACTGACTTCACCCTAACTCTAATATTGCCTGCACCACTACTGAAGGAGCTATAGTCTCCTCATTTGAAACACTCCATAACATTGTCTATAGAAGATGCACACCACCTGGACCAGGCATGTCAATTATACGTACCTCCCTTTCCCTGTTCCAAACTGTGGTAGCAAAGCTTTCAACAGACTCCTGGCTGGGCTTTCCCAATAGTCCACTGTGGTTTAATTCTACTTATAAGGAGTTATATTCCCTGCCTGACCCCACGAGATGGACGTCCAGGGGAATTAAGTACTTATGCCACATATACACCCCTCAGGGTTTCAAATCCTTCTCTCAGATGCATTTAGACTTTGACCTACCACATACAGTACCTATCTGTTTTATTAATATCAGCTTAGAAATGCAGTATGAGCACAGTTTGGTTCCCTAGATAGTCCTATTAGGACACCTGACTTGGAAAAACTCCTGAGTTCCCCTGACCAGACATAACTTATCTCCACCTATTACTTGGCCCTCGTGACAGACACCAACCCTAGATTTCGAACAGCACAAGAGAAATGGGACTCCCTAGATATCCCTATTACAGAAGACTGGTCTGAATTATGGGACACATTTAAGAACTCTGTTACCTCCTCCAGGGACAGGGTAATCCAAATTAAAATCTTTCACCATTCGCACCTCACCCCGGCTAGAATGCACAAAATGGGAATATGTCCTTCTGCTGAATGCTTCCGGGGATGTGGCCAAACTGCTGATTTTATCCACTGCTTCTGGACCTGTCCCATAGTACAGGATTTCTGGGAGAACATAGGCTCCTTCATCTCTTCAGCACTGGGTCTCCCAAATATAATCAACCCCAAAATTGTCTTATGGGCATCTTTGGCGGCCTCACTATTAATACCCTCTCAGGCCAAGAGACTGCTTTGTATTTTCTATTTTTATGTGAGGAAGTCCCTTCTATTGACATGGAAGGGATCAGTGACCTCGACTCAGAATCTTTGGTTAAAACTTTAATGAGTCCTCTATACAAGCTTACCTTTGATATTCGAAAGAGGAATAAAACATTCCACAAAATATGGGGCAGGTGGCTAGCTAGTCCTCTGACCCTCTCCCCTATACTGCCATAAATGAAGATTTCACTGTGAATTTTGTATTGTACTACTGCCCAGGACTCTGCCGTGTTTATGATGTTTGGCACTATAGTACCTACCTCCCATGATTGATACCCATTTCAGATGTATTTTGCCCTGCCTAGTATAATGTCTATATGATGCACAATTTCCTCTCCATTATAAGCTGGAATAGGAGCATTCTGTACTTTGTGTTATTGTTCTGTCTGTGAGTTTTTTGTTTTTTTTATGTATGTAGGTTTGTTAAAAAAATGCAAGAAAAAATATCTTTCAAAAAAAAAAATAGAAATGCAAGGGAGGTGTTTTTTTATTGCATGTCTCTTCTGCAATAAAAAGTTTGCCTGTTTGGAATTGCTTAGTATTTACATTTAGTTCACCCTTAATGATGACCTGCAAATCTAGCTACATGCTCTTTGATGAACTGTCGGCCCTCAAATTTTAGTGCCCAAGATATGTAACAGCTAAAGGGATAAAGGGACAGATGTAAAGCCTTGCTAAATAATTATGCTGTAAATCATTACTAAACATGCTGTGTATTAAAAATAAAAAATAAAATGTTTACCGATTTTGATTGTGTGGGTAACATATCGCCATAGTCCCAATCGCTGGTTTCTGTAGTGCTGCAAAATGCCTGAAGCTGTGCTTCTATCTTTGCCAGTTGTGTAAGTTCTTCTGGTTCTGGAGTGTAGCCTTCACCAGGCAACAGCCAAAGGGAAACATCTGTCTATAAATGAAATGCATTTTATGTGAATAAAAAATGAGACAAAGAATTATAAAAAGGATAATTTGATATATTGCAACTGTTTTATATTTGATCAACAACAGATAATTAAAACTATTGTAGCGGCCTCCTCACTCCCCTCTTTGCATCAGCTCGTCTTTCTCTTGTCTAGGGGTACCTTAGAGGGGAGAGAGCGGGGTCACCACGCCAAGCCTTCACCAAGTGTCCGTGCGGTGTAAACAAAGTTCCTTCTCTGCCTTTGGGTCAGTGTTGTGCACCTGGAGTTACCTTGAACAATGTCCACCAGAAAAGAGCCCCACACCATTAAAGTCCAACACTCCTTTATTCTTCTCGAGTGAACAGCATAATCAGTTAGACTCCCTTAGAGAACAGAACAAACAAGGAGGTGTGGATGTGAGTAGGCCCAGACACAATGAACTCTCCACTTTCCTTCCTGAAAGTGGGCTGGGGTCTCCTAGTGAGGGGGGATTTTCCTTCCAGGCGGTCTCCGATGGGAGGCTCACCTGTCACTGGCAATCTGCTGCACCCGGTCTTCAAGTGAGGAGCTCCCCCCGGTCCATTACGCCTTCTGGATTCGGGTACCCAATCCCTGGGTTCCCTAGGACCTCCTTCCCTCGCGGAACTCAGTGTTGGGCACTGAGCTCCAGACCTCCATCCGAGTACCTCACCCCAGGCTAAAGGTGCCTGGGATGGAACATGACCTCCTGACGTCCACTAGGCCGCCTAGAGGACCGACACGAACCACACACCCTCAGGCTGAAGGTGCCTAGGACTCGACCCCGTGACAAAGATGGCCGGCCCCTTTATACCCTCTCCCAGCAAGCACGGCGGGTTCCCAGCCCCACCATACCGCTGCCGAGGGAGGACAAAAAGGAGGCACAGCACACAGCAATGGTTCAACCCCAGCCCGAGGCGACAGCGCCACCCATTGGGCCACAAGGAACTGCACATCACTGGTGTCTCTACCAGTTTGAATTACACCCGGGAAAGTACATACCCACTACACTATGATGACATCGAAGGTTCTGATGTTGGTTATTAGAAATCTTGCAATGTTAATCTCAACTGTCCAGACACTGCAATCACCAAGATCATCAAAGCACACTTGCATAGTGTAGTAGGTTAGAACTGTTTATTAATAAAAGAGTTCAGAACATTTAGAATTTAAGTGATGCCCTTTATTGGCTAATACAATTGTAATAAAGAGAAGGTTCCTTCCTTAGGCATTATATTATTGTATAATGACTAAGGAAGGAACGTGACTTTTTCTGAAATTTTGCACCTTTAATAACTTATGTTAGTCAATAGAGGGTATTACCTAAACTCCAAACTTTCCAAATCAATAGCTATAATTGTACAAAACTTCATTACTTAGAAGTAGAAGTAGAAGTCCACCCTTAGGCCCCTTTCACATGGGACGGATCCGTGAAGATCCGCCCCATGAACCTCCGCTTGCTCAGCGGGGATCGCTCCGCTGATCCCAGCTGAGCCGGCGGATGACAGGGCGGTCCCTGCACACCGTGCAGGGACCACCCTGTCAGATCTCCGCTCTCCCCTATGGGGGGATCGGATGAACACGGACCGTCTGTCCGTGTTCATCCGATCCGCTCTGCAGACGGATTGAAAAATAGGATTTTCCTCCGTCTGCAGAATCGGAGGATTGCGGAGCCGGATGAGATCGGGTGTCGGCGGATGTTCATCCGCCGACACCCGCAATCTCATAGGGACCAATGTATGTCCCTTTTTCATCCGTAAACAGATGGATGAAAAAGCGGACATACGGTCCGCTGGTGTGAAAGGGGCCTAAAACTAAAATCCCTTCATCTATAGGCATCCACAATCTAACACTAACCTGTAAAGCACTGTAAAGAAAAATAGGATTTTTATAACAGCTTACCTGTAAAATCCTTCTCTTGGAAATAAATCATGGGACACAGAGCACTATAGTAATTACTATATGGGTTATACGCCCACCTTCAGGTGATGGACACTGGTATAGTCAAAGACAGGAAGTCCCCTCCCTCTATAACCCCTCCCATACAGGAAGTACCTTAGTTTTTGTAGCAAAGCAATATATAAATATCTCAATAAGAGGGGAGGGACCTCTGTGTCCCGTGATGCACTTCCAAGAAAAGGATTTTACAGGTAAGCTGTTATAAAAATCCTATTTTCTTTATCGTACATCACGGGACACAGAGCACTATAGCAATTACTATATGGGATGTCCCAAAGCAATGCCATCTGAGGGGAGGGAGACACAAAAAATAAGCAAACCACCGTCAGATGTGAGGACCTATACTGCTGCCTGCAGAACACTGCGCCCAAAGGTGGCATCCTCTTGCTGACCTACATCCACCTGGTAGAATCTTGTGAATGTGTGCACTGATGACCATGTTGTGGCCTTGCAAATCTGAGCCACAGAGGCTTGGTGATGCACTGCCCAAGAAGCACTGACTGCCCTGGTAGAGTGCGCTCTAGGCCGAAAAGGCAGAATCTTCCCCCTTTAAATCATAAGCTTGAGTAATAACCTGATGAATCCACCTAGAAATGGTCGATTTTGATGCTGCCTGCCCTCTTCTGGGGCCTTCTGGCAACACAAACAAAGCGTCAGTTTTCCGTATCTGGGCAGTTGTTTCCAGATAAAAATTAACTGCCCTTACTACATCCAGAGAATGTAAAAACACCTCATCTGCAGAACATGGTTCTGGAAAAAACGAAGGTAAGGAAACCTCCTGGTTCATATGGAAAAACCTGACACTATCCTAGGCAAAAAGGTTGGGTGAGGACGCAACCTCACCTTGTCCCTATGAATAACCACTTGGCGCCCACAGGCCGTCATATGACATCCTGGGCTTTGTGGATCTATATCTGAATGATACCTGCAGCTACAGGCATCATTCAGATATCGGCATTTTCAGCTGGCGATTCCCTACACCATTAGAATGATCATTGCGGCTGTTCCACCGCTTGATCGTTCTTACGGGCGGCAAAAGGGGACGTCCCACCTCCCGCCGCCCTCCGGTGCTTCTACCGACTCACCTGTGCGATCGGTGAGTCGAAGAACTGATCTGCCGGCCCGGATGCTGATCATAGAGATATCCGGCGGACCAGATGGTCGCCGGAGTCTCTATGATTGTCGGAGGCCGGGCGCGATGTTATGACGTCACGCCCGTCCTCTGCATTCAAAAAAACGGCGCTGCCTCGGCTGGGAAGCGGTGAACATTTTTTTATTTTAGGCTTCCCAGCCTAGTGGTGAATTGTGGGGTCTTATCTCACTGTAAAGAGGTCCTGTCATGTCATATTCCTATTACAAGGGATGTATACATTCCTTGTAAAAGGAATAAAAGTGATCAATTTTTTTTTTTTAAGTGTCAAAATAAAAAAAAATTAAGTAAAATTAACAATAAATTTTTATTTTATTTTTTAAAGTGCCCCTGTCCCCGTGTGCTCGCACGCAGAAGAAAATGCATACGCAAGACCCACCCACATATCAAAACGGTGTTCAAACCACACATGTGAGGTGTCACCGCGAACGTTACAGCGAGAGCAATAAATCTAGCCCTAGACCTCCTCTGTAACTCAAAACATGTAACCAGTAAAAAAAAATTAAAGCGTCGCCTATGGGTATTTTTAAGTACCGGAGTTTGGCGCCATTCCACGTGCGTGTACAATTTTGAAGCGTGACATGTTGTTAGGTATCTATTTACTCGGCGTAACTTCATCTTTCACATTATGCAAAAAATTAGGCTAACTTTACGGTTTTGTTTTTTTTAAAGCATGAAACAGTTTTTTTCCCCAAATAACGAGTTGAAAAATTGTTGCACAAATAGCGTGCAAGATAAAAAGTTGCAATGACCGCCATTGTATTCTCTAGGGTCTCTTCTAAAAAAAATATATAGTGTTTGGGGGTTCTATGTAATTTTCTAGCAAAAAAATTATGATTTTTACATGTAGGAGTGAAGTGTCAGAATTGGCCTGGGCCTGAAGTGGATAATCAAGTATGGCTCTTTACAGGAAAAACAGCCAATTCTGACACTCTTCTTGCGGAGGTTACAGCAACTAAGAACACCAATTTCTTTGTCAAAAGAAGCAAAGGAATATTGTGTATTGACTCAAAGGGCTGTTTTTACAAACCCGACAGAACTAGATTCAGATCCCAAGGGCACAAGGGTGACCTGACTGACGGACTTATCCGAGTTACCTTTGTATAAAGGCCCGGACCAAAGAATGCGAAGCAAGCGACCTTTGGAAAAAATACTGCCAAGGCCTAGATCTGACCCTTGATCATACTCAAGGCCAGCCTCATTTCTACCCCCAACTGAAGAAAGGCAAGAATTCTATCTATGACTGACATACTTTCAAGGGTGCCAATCCTTGGTTTCACACCAGGAGGCATAGGCCCTCCAGACCCTATAATAAATGGTCCTAGAGACCGGCTTTCTAGCATTAATCAGGGTGGTAATCACTAAACCTGGAAGCCCTCGATTCTTTAGGATGTGGGTTTCAACACCCACACCGTCAAATTTAGCGACTGTAAGGTAGGATGGAATACCGGCCCTTGCGACACCAGGTCTGGACGAGATGGAAGAGTCCACAAATCCCCTACTGCCACCCTCATGATCTCTTCATTCCAGGATCTCCTGGGCCATGCCGGAGCTACTAGGATTACCAGCTTCTCTTCCTCCTTGATCCTGCGAAAAAGTCGCGGTAGCAGCTAAACTGGGGGGAATGCATAAATCAGTGAAACCTGATCCCACAGGCAAGGAACATGTTCTTCTGCCCAAGCCAGAATAGTTCACCTCCCTCTGGGCTGCGTGACTTTGGTGATTGACATAGGCCACTGCTGTGGCATTGTCAGACTGTATCCTGATGAAATGATTCCACAACCTGATACGTCCAGGCTATTATAGCCAGCCGTATTGCCCGAATCTCTAGGATGTTGATGGGCAAGGTTTTTTCAGACTCTGACCATTTCCTTTGGACAGTGGTCTCTTCTAGGACTGCTCCCCAGCTCATAGGCTGGCATCCGTTGTTACCACCTTCCAGGTAACCGGAATGAAGGATTTTCCTTTCTGTAAATTCTTGGTTATCAACCACCAATTGAGAGTCTGGTGCACTTTTGGGCCCAGATTCATTGGATTATCCAAAGCTTAGGTTTTCTTGTTCCAAGCAGACAGAATACTGTATTGCAACAGTCCTGAATGAAACTGGGCATAGGGAACTGCTTTGAATGAAGCCACCATCTTCCCTAGCAACCTCATGCAAAGGCGAATGGAAGGACCCTTCCTTGCCCTGACCACCTGGCCCAGCTCTCTTATAGCGTTGACTTTTGTCTGGGGCAAAAACACTCTTTCCTGGGCTGTATCTATGACCAAGCCCAAATACTCCAGTCTCTTTCCAGGTTGTAAGGATGATTTCTCCAGGTTGAGAATACAACCTAGGTGTTCCAGATACCTGACCGTTCTGGACACCCCCTGGTTTAACCGTGCTACTGACTGATCTACCAGTAGCAGGTCGTCTAGGTATGCCATTGCGGCTATACTCAATGACCAAGCCCAAATACTCCAGTCTCTTTCCTGGTTGTAAGGATGATTTCTCCAGGTTGAGAATACAACCTAGGTGTTCCAGATACCTGACCATTCTGGACACCCCCTGGTTTAACCGTGCTACTGACTGATCTACCAGTAGCAGGTCGTCTAAGTATGCCATTGTGGCTATACTCTGGGAGCGGTGGCTAACCCGAAGTGTAAGGCCACAAACTGAAAGTGGCGCCGTTCCACCGCAAAACGCAGAAACTTCTGATGAGCAGGGAAAATTGGCAGATGTAGATATGCATTTTTGACGTCCATTGATGCTAGAATTTCTCCTCCCCGTAGGGTGGATACGACTGACCGGATTGACTCCATGCGGAAAGAGCGAATGTTTAGGAAGCGATTCAGATCTTTGAGATCTACAAAAGGGTCTGATATCTCCAATCGGTTTCGGTACCGTGAAGAGATTTGAATAAAACCACATACCCTGCTCCTCTGAGGGGGTCTCTATGATTCCCTAAAACATCAATCAGTCCAGCACCAGAAATAAAGACGTTCTTTTCATTAGGTCTTTGGGGAGTAGCCTAGGGCTACCACAGAGATGACCCATCCGTCAAGGATCTCTTCTTGCCAAGCCCCTGAAAACCACAGAAGTCTACTCCCCACCTCGAGCGAGCGGAGGCGCCCCTTCATAAGGAGGCCCTGGGACTCTGCTTTGTAGGCTTCTGCCCTCAGGCACTTCTGCAGTCCTATGCAAATAAACACATAGGTAAATAGTTCCAGAAAAAAAACAAGTATACACGTATACAGCTTTAATGTATGCAGCATGTGTTAAAGCAATATGCCTCTATGGAAGCATGCGTTCATGGTTTTAGCATGAGACCATACAAATATGCTTTTAGGCAAAATATGAAAAAATGTGTGCTGTACACACGCATTCATGTAGCACGTATGCCATGGAACAAGCATCTTTGCAAAGCAAGCATGTGTTTATGAAATGTGTTATACAACATTCCGCAACACGTATCTATGCAGACATGTATTCCTATGCGATCTTGAGGAATCATGTATATTTAAGTAAACATGTATTATCATGCCTTATTATGCAACCATGCATCTTTTAGGCGATCATGCAACTTTTAGGTGATCATGCATCCTTATGCGATCCAGCATTTTTATGTGATTGAGCACCTTTATGCGATCAAGCATCTTTATGTGATCAAACCTTTCTGTGCGACAAAGCACCCTTGTGTGATCAAGCATTCTTGTGCGAACAAGCGTTTTCATGTGATCAATAATTAACATGTTTTGTTTTTTGTTTTGTTTTTTACACAAACATGTCCAAACATGCATTTTGTACACCCATGATCTTGTATCTTTATGCAAAAATGTGAATTGGTAAAAACAGTGTTTTTTCTTTTTTATACTTCATGTCTTTATTAATCCATTTTCCATTATACATCTACACATTCACATATCTTTTCCCACCCTCCTCTGGAACATAGAAATACAATAATCATGATATATCTTTAAAAGCATATGTAGCGGTCCCCTCACTCCCCTCTTTCTTCTTCAGCTCGTCTGTCTCTTGTCTAGGGGTACCTCCAGAGGGGAAGGGAGCGGGGACACCACGCCTAGCCTTCACCACAGGTGTCAGAGCGGTGTAAGCAAAGTTCTTTTACCTTCGGGTCAGTGTTGTGCACCTGGAGCCTCCACCGAGAGTCACCTTGAACAATGCCTGTCAGGAAATGAGCCCCACACCATTAAAGTTCAACACTCCTTTATTCTTCTCGAATGAACACAATCAGTTGAACTCCCTTGGTAGAAACAGAACAGAAAAGGAGGTGTGGATGCGAGTAGGCCCAGACACAATGTGTTCTCCACTTTCCTCCCTGAAAGTGGGTTGCGGTCTCCGAGCGAGGGGGGATTTCCCTCTGATGAGAGACTCACTCGTCACTGGCAATATGCTGCACCAGGTCTTCGAGTGAGGAGCTCCCCCGGTCCATTACGCCTTCCGGATTCGGGTACCCAATCCCTGGGTACCCTAGGATCTCCTTCCCTCGCGGAACTCAGTGTTGGGCACTGAGCTCCAGACCTCCATCCGAGTACCTCACCCCAGGCTAAAGGTGCCTGGGATGGAACACGACCTCCGGCTGTCCTCTAGGCCTAGGCCGCCTAGAGGACCGACACGAACCACCGTCCACAAGCTGAAGGTGCCTGGGACTCGACCCCGTGACAAAGATGGCCGGCCCCTTTATACCCTCTCCCAGCAAGCACGGCGGGTTCCCCTCCCCACTATACCGCTGCAGAGGGAGGACAAAAAGGAAGCCCGGCACACAGCAATGATTCAACCCCAGCCCTGGGCAACAGCGCCACCCACTGGGCTGCAGGGAATTACACATCACTGATGTCTCTGCCAAGTTCAAATTTACACCCGGGAAAGTACATACCCGCTACACTCTCCCCCTGGTGGTTTGACACTGGTCCCCAGTGTCTGGAGTAAATCATGCCCTCAACGGCTGACATAATCCAATCCAGAAACCAACTAACAATTTCACAAAAATAAAACTTTTAGAAAAACTACCCAACTAAAACACTGTGTCTGAGCCCTGTAATAAAAGGGGAAGAAAGAAAGAAGAGAAACAACAGCATTAAACCATAACTTTGAATCACATATTCACATTTTACTTTTCCCACCCATCCTGACTAAGACCCACCCTATACTCAGTGGTCTTGATGGGATGTTCTCCTGCAGAGGGAAAAGAAAGAAATCAACACACATAATCCTGACACATGTATTCATGTGAGAGAAAGTAAACTTCTCCGGGAAGAAATCCCTTTTCTCCAAAGAGCGAGTGCGTGAAAAGTGTTAACGTTGCGCAACACTGCCACCTAGTGACAGCACCGCGGTAACTGCACTCATGGAACTTTCCTCTTCTCTTTGGCCCTATCTACCCCAGAGTGCATGATCTCTTGTAGGAAAGGTGAAGAACAACAGGAACAGTCCTTCATTCCTCTGGGCACAAAAGCAACGGGCTCCAGAAAGTTCAGCAGCATAACAAAAACTGAGTCTCTTCTCTCCTAAAGGTAAAAACGGGGATGCGGCAGAACAAGTGGCTTCAAGTGTTGATCCATGGTCTCCAGATGATACTCCACATCTTCTCCCTCCTTGCGCCGGATCAACACCTTGTCTGCATGGATGTGCCGTCCCAACATCCACTCTGCCTTGCAGTCTTTAAAACGTTGAGAAGCCTTGGGAGAGCATGCCAGGTACCTGCGGGCGTGCGGAACCTGAAGGTGGGTCCACACAAAGTCATTGTACCAGCGCTCCCGGCACACTTCCACCTCATAGAGCAGTTCCTTCGACAAGTTACGGATACTCCCATCCGTATTCTGCAGCAACCTTCTGGCCAAATAGGCGTTGTAGTCTCGCCAAAGGAGGCATGGTAGCTTTTTCCCCTTCGCCAGGCAAAACTATTGAGTCCGGGTGACGAGGGACCTTGAGCACATCTGATCTGGGCATTGGTGCCCGCAGTAACAGTCTCTTTTCTCCTGTCTTCGGTACATATGGCACCGGAGATGTAGAGGCAGACTGGGGACGGGACCCCTCTTCAGGCGCTGGTGCCTCCACCCGGGGTGTACTTTCCCCTGTAGACATGGGTGGATCCCTGGTCCTCCGGGATGAAGCGAGAGGTACTTTGTCCCAGCCCTTTTCTGCAAACAGTTCATCTATTGCAACGTCGTCTCCCATGTCCGAGAGCGACTGTCACGTACCTGGTAGGAGTCTGGAATGACGAGGTCGGCCTCCCTTGTATCTCCAACCCAAGCCCCACTGAGGATGGGACAGATGGTGGCTAGGGTGAGGAGTTACACGAGTGCCTGTAGTTGCGTGCAGAACTTGTCAGCTGAGTTGCAGACGTGGAGATGCAGGCAGAGCATCTGGTAAGGAACTGGACTCAGGAAAGCTGGTAGGATGGACAGCTAGCACAGGCACTGGAGACAGCGTTAAGCCAAGCAGGAGGCTGGTGCAGGATCACAAGGGTGGCCGGGTTCGGTAGCAGACGGGCAGCGAGGTACAAGGCACAGGCAGGAGGGAGGTCAGATGGGAAGCCGAGATCAGGAACCAGTAATCAAGTATTCAAGTCCGGAAGCAAGGTCAAAGGGAAGCCAAGGTTCAGCAACAGGGATCAAGCCAGGTTTAAACAGAGTTCAGGTATCAGGGTACTTGCTGAAGACCAGTCAGCACTTGTCAGAAGTCAGAGCATCCTTTAAGTAGGCAGGCTGGCGCCAAAGGGAATTAGGAGCGTGCTCCTGCGCGCGCACGTTGCCCGTGCGCACGCGCATGCGCGAATTGCGCACACGCGCATGCGCAATGGTACTCCGGAAAGGCCGCTGCGTCCCGGGGATGCGCGCGCGCGCCAGCATTCCGAGACTGTTGAAGAATGCGCGCATGCGCAGATGGATTCCCGTCAGCTTCCTTACAGCGACTCTAGGTCAGAGGTGTCACACTCCTCCGCAGGCAGGTACCCTGTAGTGGAGACCGAGCTTTCACCTCTTCCCACACACCAAATCTCTCCGCCAGGCTTACCTCGGCCTTTACTTGAAACGGGACGTCCGGGACTTTTGTCGACGGATCTATCCGGGCCGGGCGTAAGCGGGCGAGACGGTCCACCACAACCGCTGGTCGGGGCTACCCTGCCAGTCTTTCTCTTCGGTGGTGTACGCTGCGAGATCGTGGTGACCGAGTCAGCATCCTCGGATTTCTCCCGTTGAGTTTTTACAACCTCCTCCGCGGTCGCTGCAGTGTGCGCAGGGATGGCTGTCACAGCAGTGATTCCTCCTCTCTGAGTGGTGTTGCCCGTAGCACGGCCAGGGTAGATGGTTCTCGGCTTCTCAACCGCCGGATCCACTTCGAAAAGGAACTCCCCACAGGCCTCACATCGCCCGAATGGCTTCAGTTGGCACACCAGTCCCGAACAGCCGGGACAAATCACACCCAGGGCCTCAACGTCCATGCACGAATACAGGGCGAATCGACCCCTTGGCTTTAGCCGGATCCCCGTATCTGTTACCGGAGCAGCAGCAGTCAATGTCGTGGTGGAAGGGTGAACTGGAATCCACAATGTATGTCCGAACATGGCGACCTGTTGCTGATCCATCGCACACTGCAAAGTTTTTTGCGCCAACATCCCAAGTGTAGTCCTTCACACGTATTGGACTCCTCCCCTTTGCTCCAGTTCGCGGGCTTTTCTTCTTTTCTGTTTCTGAGTCACGCCCACGAACTAAGCGACGGGGGTGTGCCTGGTGGCGCAGTGCAATAGAAGCCCACACGTGTACTACTTCACACGGATGAGCTTCCCCCTTTTTCCACTCTTCTGCGTGGGCCTTTCACTTCATTGGGTCATGTCCACGACTTCGAGCAGGGATGCACTTCGGCCAATGAAGGCCTGCCTACTCGCGTAACTCTTCCAGCAGACACGTTCAATACTGTGGTGCACAAACACTATGCCGGACCCGAGCCCCCACGTGTAGCGGCCCCCTCACTCCCATCTTTCTTCTTCAGCTCATCTGTCTCTTGTCTAGGGGTACCTCCAGTAGGGAAGGGAGCGGGGACACCACGCCTAGCCTTCACCACAGGTGTCAGAGCGGTGTAAGCAAAGTTCTTTTACCTTCGGGTCAGTGTTGTGCACCTGGAGCCTCCACCGAGAGTTACCTTGAACAATGCCTGTCAGGAAATGAGCCCCACACCATTAAAGTTCAACACTCCTTTATTCTTCTCGAATGAACACAATCAGTTGAACTCCCTTGGTAGAAACAGAACAGAAAAGGAGGTGTGGATGCGAGTAGGCCCAGACACAATGTGTTCTCCACTTTCCTCCCTGAAAGTGGGTTGCGGTCTCCGAGCGAGGGGGGATTTCCCTCCAGGCGGTCTCCGATGAGAGACTTGCCTGTCACTGGCAATATGCTGCACCAGGTCTTCGAGTGAGGAGCCCCCCCGGTCCATTACGCCTTCCGGATTCGGGTACCCAATCCCTGGGTACCCTAGGATCTCCTTCCCTCGCGGAACTCAGTGTTGGGCACTGAGCTCCAGACCTCCATCCGAGTACCTCACCCCAGGCTAAAGGTGCCTGGGATGGAATACGACCTCCGGCTGTCCTCTAGGCCTAGGCCGCCTAGAGGACCGACACGAACCACCGTCCACAAGCTGAAGGTGCCTGGGACTCGACCCTGTGACAAAGATGGCCGGCCCCTTTATACCCTCTCCCAGCAAGCACGGCGGGTTCCCCACCATACCGCTGCCGAGGGAGGACAAAAAGGAAGCCCGGCACACAGCAATGATTCAACCCCAGCCCGGGGCGACAGCGCCACCCGCTGGGCTGCAGGGAATTACACATCACTGATGTCTCTGCCAAGTTCAAATTTACACCCGGGAAAGTACATACCCGCTACACATAGGTAATTCCCGGTTCCTTATAATTGGACTATTCATTCCAGCCATCGTTCCCTTGTCTTCCCTTCAACTAAACTTCCCTCCTCTGTCAAACACATTTATCCCACACTTACATTCGTCTACTTTCATTCCTCTATCGTTCCCACTTGACCTTTATTTCCTTAAATCGTCTCTATTACTATTTATTATATTTGGATGTTACTTTTCTCCGACCACTGTCTCCAGATTTTATCAAAATTTTTAAAAGCACCCTGTCTTATATACGTAACTCTTTCCTTCAGTATTATTGTATTCATACATTATTTCCATTTTTTACTGGACGGTGGGAGAGCTGTTTGCCATCTCTGTGCAATCAGCCTCCTTGCCTGAAATAGGCATCTCAACATTGCAAGCTGGTTATTACCAATTTTACCCTCTCCCTCTACCCAGCCCAGTGCACATTGTATTGGTTCCAATTCCACATTGACTTCAAAGATCTGCTCAATGATTCTCACTACCTCCCTCCAATACCAAAATAGTTTCGGACATCTCCAAAACATGTGAATCATATCCCCTTCATTTCTTCCGCATCTGGGGCAACTGATATCTGATCTACGACCAAACCGGAAAAGTTTGTACGGGGTATAATAAACTCTATTTAATAAAAACAGATGAGACATCCTCTGGGAGGGAAAAAAATGAGGGGTGTAGTGGTGGCGCTGCTCTTACGTGAAACCAATCTGCTGGGAGCCAGATATTGGTAATAGGTCTACAAATGAGAAACACAAAGGGGGTTCTCTCTGATATAATCAGAACCTAAGTGGGACCACACATAGAATGTAAAAATCAAATAAATAAATGAAATAAGTAAATAAAGTGGGGTGTCTCTGCCAGGTGTTTACTTGGCTTTAGCAATAGCCTTCAGAAGGTGATAGTGATAATGGACGTAAAGTGAGTGAAGGATTTAGTAGGAATACATTAATTAGTTGAAATAAATAAGTAATATGAATTTTCCAATTCCGGCTCGGCCGGGTGTTTACTAGCAGAGGATTAGCTATTGGAAGTGATGTGAAGTAAATTGATGCTACCAATGTGGTGCTGTAAGAGATGCAGTGTAAACAAAGTAAAAAACAATGAATTACAATGGATTGGGATGTTGTCTCGGCCGGGTGTTTACTAAACCCAACTGGAATTATACTCGGTCCCAAACAGTTAGAAAAAAGTGTTTACGTGATCCGCAATACACTCTGACAATGTACATCAAATGTTCAGCATAAAAATTGAAGTTGATAAAATGAAGTGAAGATCAATGGTGACAATCCAGAATATAGTGACAGAATAAATTGGTGACTTTGCTGCAGTGCTTGTTCTAGTAGCCTGTGCCGTGAACGTGATTATCCGTGATTGTTTATGATGTTGCACTCACCAGATTCTTCATACCCTCAGGGGGTATGGTGCAGTCACAGTATATGCCACTGTGTAGCAATCTCAGGAATCCAGGGTGGCTCCTTTGGTCCCTTGTGGTTCTCCAAGAAGGTGAGGGTTATGGAAAGGAAAAAAGGATACCCATAGTGTGAACCCGTAAAATTTGTGTTTCTCATTTGTAGACCTATTACCAATATCTGGCTCCCAGCAGATTGGTTTCACGTAAGAGCAGCGCCACCACTACACCCCTCATTTTTTTCATATCCTTGCTCCACCTAATTAGGAGGCAGCAATAAGTAGAGGCAGCAGCTCTGACTACTACGTTGTGTTTGAAGTCCTTTTGCGCGGAGTCACCTACCTTCCTTCATCCTCTGGGAGGGGGATAATGAAACCAATGGGACAAGTTCCAGGATTCTTTCCCACTGTATCTCAGTTATGTTACCAACATCTCTTTCCCACTTCTTGTGTATCGGGCCTTGTGTTCCTCTCAGGCTCCCCTTGTATATACTAGGGTAAACTTTTGATATTAGACCCTTTGATGTTCTTGTATTGATAATTTCCTGGAGCAGTGGGATCTTACTCCATTCCATTACCGTTCCTTTATACTGTTCTGCAAGAGCGTGCCTATCTGCAGATATCTATAAAAATATTTATTTGGTAATGCATATTGTTCTCTTAGTGCCTGAAAGGTTTTTAATATACCATATTGATACAGCTGGATAATGTTCTTTATTGCTTGTCTCTCCCATTCTCTGATTGTCCCCATCTTCTGTATTTCCCCCAAGTTGTTATTTTCCCACAAGGGTGTGTACTCTGTTAGCCCATTATATCCCAGTGCTGCCTTTGCTGCCTTCCATACTCTCATCATAAGGTCTAAAGTGGGTAATTTTCGAGGGAAGGATCCTGCCTCCATAGATTCTACTAGGGAACTAGTATTCCATCCCTTCACATGTTGGAGCTGTGCCGCAAGAAAATAACAAAACGGGTGTGGTAGTGCCACCCCTCCTTCTTGCTTTTATTAGGTTACATCGACCCGCCACTGATAGTGGGAGCCGTTTTCATACTTTAATTTTCTTCTTATATTTATCCAATAATGGGACCATATTGTCTATGATATATTGATTAGGATCTCTGGAAATAATTATCCCTAAAGTCTTTAATTTCTTCCATAGCTTTCCTAAGACAGTTCTGCGTATCTCCTAAAAACAGGAGAAGGTCACCCGCGTACAATACCACTTTCTCTTCTATCTCGCCTCGTTTAAACCCTCTTATCTCAGGAGCCGTTCTAACAGCTATTGCTAAAGGTTCGATTGCGAGGGCAAAGAGAAGGGGGGACAACGGGCACCCCGTCTCGTTCCCCTCTGCAATCGAAACCTATCAGATTGGGTGTGCTTTACTTTTGCTACTGGTGTTTTATATAGCATCTTTACCCAATTCATGAAGATCGGGCCAATTTGAAATTCTCCTAGGTTTCTCCACAAATATTGCCATTCAAGGGTATCAAAAGCCTTGGCGGCGTCTAATGACACAATTGCCCTCCCTCCTTCCTCGTCTGTTGGAATCTGAAGATTCAGGTATACTCGTCTTATGTTTATACTAGTGGCCCTGCCGGGTATGAATCTTGATTGGTCAGGATGGACAAGTTTCTCTATTACTTTGTTTAATCTAGCTGCCAGAACATTCGACAATATTTTTACATCCGAATTTAATAAGGATATGGGTCTATATGAGGAGGTATTAAGTGGATATTTTTCCTCTTTATGAATTACTATTTTAGTCGATACCATCATAGATAAGGGAAGTTCTCCCTTCATAACTCTCATAAGTTCAGGGAGCAGCTCCTTCCCGGAGTACCGTTAAGTCTCAGCCAGGAGGCCATCTGGCCCCGGGGATTTTTGTCCTGCCATCTCTTTTACTGTCAGTTGGATTTCTTCCAATGTAATAGGCTTATCTAATTCCTTCCTGTCTATCTCAGAGAGTGAGGGGATAATCCGTTTTCTAAAAAAGTTGTCAATTTCTTCCCTCATTTCCTCCTGTCGAGAGCTCTATAAATCTGCATAATAGTCCTGGAATCTACCAACTATCTCTGGTGTGTGGGAGGATACTCTATAATCCCCAACACTAATCGCTGGGACCACTGATGTAGATGAATTTGTCTTAACTAAATGGGCTAGCATTCTGCCTACACTTTCGTCCTCTGCAAATGCTAATTGCCTTTGAAAAATCTGTTTATTTTCTGTTTTCTTCTGTATTATGAGGCGGTAATTCTGCTGTGCTACTGTCCATGCTCTAAGGCTATTAGGTGTTGGATCGTTAATGTATTGTTCTTCCGTTTTTAACACTTCCTCACTGGCTGCTCTCTCCCCCTCTCTAGATTTTTATATATTTTTTTCTATATTTGTTGTATCATTATACCTCAAAAAAAAGCCTTCAGTGTGTCCCATACTACCCCCTCTGATGCGGTGCCTTGATTTATCTCAACAAATTCCCTAATAGCTCTTAGTAGCTCCTGCGGTTCTTCCATTAGTTCCATCCAATGTGGGCTTATTCTCCCTTCTCTCATGTGATTACCTTCCCCTGTCTCTAGAATGACTGTCATCAGGGAATGGTCTGATAGTCCCCTTGTCATGTAGCTCACATTCCTTACTATGGGTATCGCCTCCTCATTTCCTAAAACTAAATCAATTCTTGACAAAGTGGAGTGTGTTCTGGAAAAGCACAAGTAGCACCGGGCCTCCGGATTCCGTGTTCTCCATATGTCCCTCAGACCTATCTCTCCCAGAAACTGGAACAGTCTATCGTTCTAGCTTTATCTAATTGCGACGTTCGGGGAATCTATCCAGTTCACGGTTTAAGACCATATTGAAATCTCCCATAATGATTACCGGGACACCCGGCTTGTCCAGAACAAACTCCACGAGGCTACACAAAACCGTGGTATTAAAGAGGGGTGGGATATATACATTAGCCAGTATATAGGTTCTATTCTCTAATTTACAGTATAGAAAAACGTAATGCCCCAATTCATCAATCTTGCTCTGTATACAATTAAACATTATTCCTGACTTGATTAAAATACACAACCCCCTAGAATAAGACGTGTGAATGGAATGATACTGTATACAAAAATCTCCCCACTCCAGTTGGGGTATGGAGATATTCGTAAGGTGTGTCTCCTGGAGACATAGAATTGTGGACCTGTATATTTTTGCCATTGATAAGACTGCTATTTTTTTTTCCTGGGTCTCCCAGACCCCTAACATTCCAAAAGCATACTGTTAACTTTTTTGCCTGTGCCCCTCTAATCATTAATTTTTACTTCTAATAAACATAAACATATCCATTTTGTGGTGTATCCTTAATTAATAAACCATGTCTGTACTTGTTAACATATCCTTCCTGTGATATCTTTGTGTCAGTGTGGTAAAGGAAGATATAATTATATTTTAGATCTAAAGTTCTGAACCTTCCATTCCATACACACCATTCACACCCTTTGTCCCTGCTACCTATCTCACGTGTCCCTTCCACCACCTCTCTAGGCTTGAATTGGGGCTTACTATTGTGGCCTTCTCTTACACCCTTCTCTTGAATTTTTACACATATGCTGGTTTAAATCCCTCACTCTCCCCCAGCCTCCCACCCTCCCCCCTAACAAGAAGACCCACATGCAAACAAATATTACAAATAAACAATAACACAAAAATAAAAATCAAGAAACATGACCCTCAAACACACAGGGGGTTCCTGACAGTCCCCCCCTGTGAAAGTTTTTTTTTTGCACCTCACTCCCCACATTCTAAAACACAAACCCCTCCCCTTCCCCTCCCTCCTCTCCCGAATATTTCCCCATTGTCTCAGTTCAAAAAAAGAAAAAAAAAATTAATGTGATTAATTACTACTGAAAAAGGAAAAAAAAAAAGAGGTAAAAAAGTCACACAAAGTGTTCGTGCTGCATGCTTCGTGATTTGTGCTTAGTTGTACATGCTCATAACACCTCCTGGATTTCCGAATAGAACAGTCCATGTCCATACTTTCTATGGGTTCCCTTTGCAAGTTGATAACCACTCCGTTACCCCCTCAGGCGTATCAAAGTACCTCATCCCCTCTAATGCATTTACCCGCAATCTTGCCGGGTATAACAATGCATACGTTATTTTCATCTGCTGTAGTTTACGTTTTATTTCTCCAAACTTGGCTCTCTTCTTTTGTAATTCAGGTGAGAAATCCGGGTATATAGATACCCTAGTTCCATTAAAGAGAATGTTGCCCAAGTCTCTAGCTTTCTGTATTATTGTCATTCTGTCCTTGTAATATAACATCTTTACTATGAGGGGGTGGGGAGGGCCTCCAGATTAGGCGGGGGGGGGGTTTTAGAGGGTACCCTGTGTGCTCTTCCAATCGCAAACAACAGTGAGAAAGATTCCTGACCAAATGTCTCTCCAAGCCATTTTTCCATAAAAGCTATGGGGTCTGGACCCTCGCTATGCTCAGGGAGTCATACAATCCTAACGTTCTTCCTCCGCATTCTGTTTTCCATATCGTCCATTTTTAACTCCTGTTTAACCATTTGTTCTCTCACTATTCTCATTTCCCTTTTAAGGGGGGGGGGCTAAATCATCCTCCACCAGGCTAATGTGGCGTACACACGATCGTTTTTCATGCCATTTTTTAAACCGACGTTTTTCTCGTCGTTTTTTTTCATGTTTCCTCTCAAGCCTGTCTTGCGTACACACGATCATTTTAAAAAACGTTCAAGCAAAGCGCAGTGACGTACAACACGTACGACGGCACTATAAAGGGGAAGTTCCGTTCGGATGGTGCCACCCTTCATGTTAGTAAAGTTTGTTGAGCGACGATTCGCGCTTTTCAGCCTCCTGCTTTTCAGTCCGTTACAGCGTGACGAATGTGCTATCTCCATTACAAATGCTAGTTTTACCAGAATGTGCGCTCCCGTCTCATACTTGATTCTGAGCATGCGCGTTTTTTTTCACCTCGTCAAAGCATACACACCATCGTTTTTCACGTCGTTAAAAAAAACAACATGAAAAACGACGTGAAAATATAGAGCATGTTCGAAATTTTTAATGGCCGTTTTTTCACGTCGTTAAAAATGCTCTGGAGCATACACATGATCGGTTTTAATGCCCATTTTTAAAAATGGCATTTTAACGGCATGAAAAACGATCGTGTGTATGGGGCATAACTCTCTCCTCCAGGGCTGTGGTTCTTTCACTTACTTTTTGTAGATCATGTCTAACAAAGGACAGTTCTTCTTGTATGGTTTTTAGTAGTTACTTTGTGTAGGGAGGATTTACAAAAGTTGATTGCTATTAAGACTTCCTTTAAAGATGGCTCTGTTTCCACCAGCCCTCTCCCCTCAGTTATTAGGCCCAGTACCTCTCTAGTCTCTCCGGCCACCAGTGGTTTCCCCTCCAAGTCGCTTGTATCTGTTACCAGAGTTGTTTGAGGGTGCCCTTGCCCTTGGCTTCTTCTTACCCCTGAAGCACCAGCCTGTGGTTTAGAATGTACCTGCTGGTTCTGTTGAGTATTTTTTGGGGGGGTCCGAGTAAAAGTCTGGTCTGGGGTATGTGTATATTTTCCAAGTTTCGCAGCTGCTTGACTTGCTACTAAGCTTGCCTTTGTGGTGCGTTGTGATGACATTGTAAGGCAGACGGAGGGTTTTCTCTGCTAGAGAGTCCGTTTATGTACTTTTATGTATTTTCCTCCCCTCTTTCAGCTCTTCTTGGAAACGCTGAAAGTGTCTGTAGTTTATTCTCTAGTTTATTCTGTTGGTACAGTTAGCCACAAGGCCAAACAAAAAAGATACAGTTTGAAGCCTCGTACACACGACCGAGAATCTCGTCAGGAAAAAACACGTCGTTTTTCTTGACGAGATTCTTGGACAAGAAACTTGTCCCAGCCGAGTGTACGGTGACGTCATCGACTACGACGAGCGTGCGCTCGTCACATTCAATGCCGTCACTGCCATCTTGCTACACCCTAACTATGCCTAGGAAGCTACCGCGCATGCGTCAAAGTCATTTTGAGCATGAGCGGGCTTCCCGGAGGACAGGTAAGTGTACACACACACTTTTCTCGTCAAGAAACAGGCTGACGAGAATCTCGACGAGAAAATAGAGAGCAGGTTCTCTATTTTGCTCATCGAGATTCTTGGCGGGTTTCTTGACGAGAAACCTGATAGCCGCGTACACACGACCGATTTACTCGGCAAGAAAGCTCTGCCAGCAAGTTTCTTGTCGTTTTTCGACGAGAAACTTGGTCGTGTGTACGAGGCTTAAGAGTCTGAGATGGAACAACGCACCAAAAGAAAATATTTAAATGAATTGACAAAAAGCAAATGATGAAATATTGATAGGGACGGAACGTCCTGAGAAAAGGGAAAAAGGGAAGAGCAGGTTCTCCTTTTTTTTTTAAAAGAAAAGGAAAAAAAACTCCCAGTCACAGTCTCTTTCTCCCCCTCTAGTCAAAGTCTATACTTCCTCTTTCCCCGTCTCTCAGGGGCAAAAAAAAAAAGGGGGCAGAGTAAAGGGAAAGGGGGAAGTTTCCTTTCATTTTTTTAGGAGTAGGCAGTCAACAAAGACATAGTTTATCTCTCACCCATCCGCTGGTCCTCCTTCCAGGCTTCAGGCAAAGTGAAAAAGGGAAGACAAAAGGGAAGACAAAGGTTGCTGCGCCGCTCTACCCAAGGTTTTGCCAGGATCCTCTCCAGCCACCAAGGGAATAGTAGGCAATGACAGGTGAACGCTGCAGGGGGCCTCTCACACTCCCACCATGTGCAGTGCTGCGGCCTCTATGTGCTAATAGGTAGATGTCCAATGCCTCTCATCGCCTGGTGCCTTCAGCCCTGTTGAGTGCCGCTGTCTTGTTGACTCCGTGAGCCGCCTGTGAGCCACCTGTTTCTGGGGCAGGGATCAGAGATCTCTCCGCCTCCACCCGCTGAGGGAGCCACACGCTCTCTACCTCTGGATATGGCGCGCTTCGAGGAGGAAGGAGTGAGTCGGTAACCGTCACTCACCCGATATCGAACTCCACTCAGCTGTTCTCTCCTTGTTGCTGGTAACGCTGTGCACTGTGTGGTCCTGACCTCCCGAATTCCCCAGCTCGGCTCAGATCAGAGTGACGGGGGAGCTACTGCACACCTCCAGGCTCACCTCCGGCTCTCGCTCGGCACTCGGCTTAGTTTTGGTGTCTCTTGGATTATCTTGGCTCAGCACGCTGTACACAACATAGGATAGTTGCAGAGGGATCAGAGGGAGGGGAAGCGTCCCATGCTGCACGCTCACATCCTGGTCACGCCCCCAGCCGCAAAAAAAAATAAAAATTCAGAACCGTGTGCTTCCGCAACTGTTTGTTTCAGCACCTGTACTTTTTAGCAACTGTGCGTTTTAGCAGCAACTGTGCAATCCAGCAACTGAGCATTTCAGCAACTGTGCGATTTTAGCTACTGTGCATTTCAGCATTTGTGCAATTTAGCAACTGTGCATTTCAGCAACTGCGCGATTTAGCAACTGTGCATTTCAAACATGTACTTTAAAAACATGCAATTAAGCAATACATTTGGAAGCACGTATATTATGCTGTTCCTGCCCACAAGCAGATAATTACACTTTTAAAATGAACTGCTAATCATCCAGGGGTGTATCTACTTACAGTTGTACATGCTCCTTGGATAGGCAGAAAATTTGCAGCATGTGATCATGACTTGTCTGCACCCGTTCCCAAGCAAGTACTCACACACTCACGGATCACCGTTCTGTCTCCAAGGCCTATCTGACCTGTCAGCCCATGGCAATAGGCTAGACTTGAGAAAGAGTACAAGCATGATAGAACAGCACACTGCTCTTAGTGGCCACCGGGAAAACAGACAGTCAGATCCCTCTCTTTTAAAAGAGAAACTGCAAACAAATGCAGACTCACCATTCCTCGCTACAGGGTACTGCTGGAATATCACAGCGACCCAATCTTCACCCATCACAGCGGGTTGGTGTCATGCCAGACCTTCAAGAACGGGGTCCCCTCTGAACGTAGGGTGCACTTCCTTGGACCTGTATAGCGCCCTGCCAGAGCAAACCTGTGGTATAGCAATGTGACCAAGGTGCTGGATCCCAGGGCCCAGCTCTCCTGAGAGAAACGTTACAGGCAAGATCCCGTTCTTCCGTCCCGAGGCTCGGGTAGCATCCACTTTTAGCTTTGTTCATAGACTTTTTAAATGGATCCGATAGCGTAGCTCTCTGACCCTGACCAGGCCATGTATGGAGCATTTTTTTAGCAAACTATTAACTGTGACCAACACCTTAGACACTGGCAAAAAAACAGAGGTACTCCCTGTATGGGAGGGGTTATATAGGGAGCGGACTTCCTGTCTTGATTATGCCAGTGTCCATCACCTGAAGGTGGGCGTATAACCCATATAGTGCTCTGTGTCCCGTGATGTACAAAAAAGAAAAATAGGATTTTTATGATGGCGCCCGGCTTTATTTTTGTGTCTCCCTCCCCTTATTTGGCATTGCTTTGGGACATCCCACATAGTTATTACTATGGAGCGCTGTGTCCCGTGATGTACGAAAAATAAAATGGGATTTTTATAACAGCCTATCTGTAAAATCCTTTTATTCGAGTACATCACGGGACACAGAGCTGCATAGTAATAACTATGTGGGTTATAGGCCTACCTTTAGGTGATGGACACTGGCACGCCCAAGACAGGAAGTCCCCTTCCCCTATATAACCCCTCCCATCCAGGGAGTACCTTTAGCAATAAGTATTGAAGAGGGGCGGGAGCTCTGTGTCCCGTGATGTACTCGAAGAAAAGGATTTTACAGGTAAGCTGCTTTAAAAATCCTATTTTCTTTTTCGTACATCACGGGACACAGAACTGCATAGTAATAACTATGTGGGATGTCCAAAAGCAATGCCAAATGAGGAGAGGGGGACACAAAAATAAAGCAGGACGCCATCAGACGTGAGGACCTATACTGCAGCCCGCAGCACACTGCGCCCAAAGGCGATATCTTCATGCCTTTTTACATCCAACTGATAGAATTTAGTGAATGTATGTACTGAAGACCAAGTTGCGGCCTTGCAGATCTGAGCCATGGAGGCTTGGTGATGCACTGCCCACGAAGCACTGACTTCTCTGGTAGAGTGCGCTCTAATTTTAAAAGGAGGAACTTTCCCCTTCATGCCATAAGCTTGAACAATATCTTGCCGAATCCACTTAGAAATAGTAGATTTTGATGCTGCCTGACCTTTCCTGGGCCCTTCTGGCAGTATAAACAAAACATCCGTTTTCTGAATCTGAGCAGTAGCCTTCAGATAGGCTTTAACTGCTCTCACAACATCCAGGGAATGTAATGACTTCTCTTCTGCAGAACTAGGTTCTGGAAAAAATGAAGGGAGAACCACATCTTGGTTCAAATGAAAGCCTGACACTACCTTAGGTAGAAAAGTCGGATGAGGACGCAAAACCGCCTTATCCTTATGAATAATCAAATATGGCTTTTTACAAGAAAGAGCGGCCAACTCTGATACCCTCCTAGCAAAGGATATAGCCACCAGGAAAACCAGTTTCCTAGTCAAAAGGACTAAGGGAATATGGTGTAAAGGCTCAAAGGGCTGCTTTTGCAATGCTGACATAACCAAATTCAAGTCCCATGGACACAAGGGTGAGTGGTGGATTGATCCGTGTTACCCCCTGTATAAAGGTTCGAACCAAAGAGTGTGTAGCCAACGGTCTTTGAAACAATACGGACAAGGCTGAAACCTGACCCTTGATAGTACTCAAGCCCAACTTCATATCCACACCCAATTGTAGAAAGGCAAGAATTTTGCCTATGACATACTTACAAGGATGCCAATCCATTTCACACCAAGACACATATGCATTCCAGACTCTATAATATATGATTCTGGAAGCCGGCTTCTTTGCGTTAATCAGGGTAGATACCACCGACCCAGAAAGCCCCCGATTCTTCAGAATGTGGGCTTCAATAGCCAAACCATTAAATTTAGAGTTTGTAAGGAAGAGTTGAAGATTGGGCCCTGCGAGAGCAGGTCTGGACGAAGGGTCCAAGGTTCCCCCACGGACATCTTTACGATTTCCACGTACCAGGACCTTCTGGGCCATGCCAGTGCTATAAGAATCGCTGGTTTCCTTTCCACTTTGATCCTGCGACGCAGCAGTGGTAGTAGCTGAATCGGGGGGAACGCAAAAATCTGTGAAAACTGATCCCAAGGAGTCACCAACGCATCCGCCCCGTATGCGAGTGGGTCCCTTGTTCGTGAGACAAAGTTGTTCACCTTTTTGTTGAACCTGGATGCCAACAGATCTATGTCCAGGGTTCCCAATCTTTGACATATGGTCAGGAAGATGTCTGGGTGAAGAGACCATTCCCCCGGATACAACTGTGCAAAAATTGGAAAATAACAATGCGCTACCCTTTAAATAAGCAAACAAGGCGCTAATTAGAACATGTGAGTTCTCACACACAGAAAACACCAATAAGAACAAAGTCCTGTGTAATTCTCATTAAACATATGGTGTTACATGTGAGAAAAAATAAAAATAAATGAATAAAAATATAGATAAAAATATATATATGCAAAGTTCCAAATAAAATTGATTCAAAAGTAAGCCGAACAATCACATCTGCTGATGTACGTGCGATGTAATCTTCTAAGCTGTTGTGAGTGAAGACTCCATATCCAAATGGTTCAGATAAGAAATAGAAGAAATGGCAGCTTACCGAATCCGGTGGATCTCTATGACGGAGATCTTTAGGGGCTCAAGCTCATATATACTTCCCAACAAACTGACGACCGAAGAGCACTGGACTCGGACGATATCTTCCTCCAATTCCAAGGCTGAAAGAAATCTCCCTCCTGGTATCAGCTGGCATGCTTATCTCATACGAACAAAAAGGTATTTATGGAAGAAAGAAAAAATGGAGAACTCATGGTGCAGTATTCCTTTTTTTTAAATTAAGATACCCTTTATTAAGGCTGGATAAAAAATACATCAAACAAGTTTTCCATTGAGGAGCGGCAAGTTCAAAAAACGCTGCTAGTACTCAGCTGCGGTCTCTGCCGATCAGCTGTTGCGTAGTGACGTCACGTTCGACAGCTCCACCCGACGCTGCGTTTCGGCGTAAAAGGCGTCCACTGGGAAAGGAGGCTGGAGAACGGACGTCACCTACCACGCTTATGAATGGCAAGGAGAGATGACACCGGAAGTTCAAGAAAAAAAAAACATCCGGCGTCCAGAGTGTAAATGTTATGTTCCCTCAAAGTTCACAGCTCCGATTAGGGAGACTGTTAGGTGAAACAACATATACTCTCCTAATTGCATACCTCATACAATTGGCATAATACAAACAAAATAAAAAAATATAAAAATAAATAAAAATATATGTGGGGTCGATTTCTACCTATTATTTTACAATAGAAATACATTATAACAAAATATTAAGGGAGCACGAGATCCCATGCAACCATGATCAGACCCCATTTTACAGGGTGATTACCTAATGTTATTTATTTAAAAATACACTTGTGTTTTTGACCCTACGTTCTAATGTGACCCCCCCCCCCCCCCTCCCGGGGGTCATTAACTAAACAAGAACTAATTAGTAATACTATTATTACAATCGGTTAAACATAGTTAAAAATTATTTAAACACATATGATAATACAGGGATATATTAAAATATTATTAATACAAAAACCTATGTATATAAATAGCTAAGTGAGGACATAAAAGCCTGTATGCTCAACACATATGGTAATTGATTCCACTAGGTCAGTGAATACTGCCACCCAGTGGAAAAAGAGAAAGGATTCTACACTGTCCTACATTATATATGGAATTAGCATTTATATATGCATGTGAATGAGTATGCATATGGGAAAAAATGCATATAACAAACATTCCCACATATATTAATAATTAACCTCAAGTTTTTGGATTTAGGAATGGAACAATACGATGGTGATTTAGTATTAAAAAATGTTAATGAGTGACATAAGGTGAGGGAACATGGGGAAAAAAAATAAAAAATTCATAGGTAGGTGGAATTAACTATTATTTATAAAACAATTTATATCCCACTCTATATTCAAGCCTAAGGGTCGATAACATTTTAAGTAAAAAATCCACCGCGTTTCTCTGCGAGACATCGTACGTTTCAGATCGCTCCCTCTCCAATGGGGGGTATAGGCCTCAATGCCTATTACCTCAAGTAGAGAGGGGTCTCTGTTGTGGCATAGATGAAAATGCCATAAAACACTGTGGTCCTTGAATCCCTTACGGATATTAGTCAAATGTTCACCTATCCTAATTTTCAAGGCGCGGGTAGTTCTTCCAACGTATTGGAACCCGCAAGGACAACGGAGTAAATATATCACCCCCACTGTAGCACATGTGATAAAGCTGGTAATCTTATATTCCTTGGAGGTGATATGAGAGGTGAAAGAGGCAGTTTTAAAAGTTCTAGATGATTTACACAACTTACACCTTCTACACGGAAAGAAGCCTTTTAAGTTTCCAAACATACTCATTCGTTGGGGTGGGTCCACCATACTAGGTGCTATTATGTCCTTTAAATTTTGTTTTTTCCTAAAAAGGACCTGTGGTTTCTCAGGGAGTGTAGGCCCCAAGGCCTGATCACTCTTAAGCACTCCCCAAAATTTACGTATGACTCTATTAACCCACCAAAATTGTGAAGAAAAAGTGGTCAAAAAAGACCATTGGAAATCCGTTGTGATATTCATTTCCTTGGCTTTAGGTGTTAATAGATTTTTTCTCTCTATTTTTGCAACATCTCTGAGGTCCTTTTCCAAAGTGTGGAGCTCACATCCCTTTTCCACAAATCGTTTTTGTAAAACAGTGGCCTGAGTCTCGTAATCACTCAAACGGGAACAGTTCCGTCTTATCCGCTGAAACTGACCCTTAGGGATAGCCTTAAGCCAGTTAGGGTGATGCCCACTGTTAGTTGGGATATATCCATTTTTATCCGTACTCTTAAAATGAGTCTTGGTTAGGAGGGAATCGCCCCGCCTATTTATATGGCAGAGATATATTGATGATGCTTTCTTTTTGTGGAGAGGAGATGCGGGGTCTCTACTTGAGTTCATGGCTACCCTCAATACCAACAGTTGGGGAATCAGATTCACATATGAGTATAGTTCTCTATTGGTCAATTTATTGGATTTGGTGATATTTAAAGAACAGGATACCCTCCTAACCAAGACTCATTTTAAGAGTACGGATAAAAATGGATATTTCCCAACTAACAGTGGGCATCACCCTAACTGGCTTAGGGCTATCCCTAAGGGTCAGTTTTAGCTAATAAGACGGAACTGTTCCGTTTGAGTGATTACGAGACTCAGGCCACTGTTTTACAAAAACGATTTGTGGAAAAGGGATATGAGCTCCACACTTTGGAAAAGGACCTCAGAGATGTTGCAAAAATAGAGAGAAAAAATCTATTAACACCTAAAGCCAAGGAAATAAATATCACAACGGATTTCCAATGGTCTTTTTTGACCACTTTTTCTTCACAATTTTGGTGGGTTAATAGGGTCATACGTAAATTTTGGGGAGTGCTTAAGAGTGATCAGGCCTTGGGGCCTACACTCCGAGAAACCACAGGTCCTTTTTAGGAAAAAACAAAATTTAAAGGACATAATAGCACCTAGTATGGTGGACCCACCCCAACGAATGAGTATGTTTGGAAACTTAAAAGGCTTCTTTCCGTGTAGAAGGTGTAAGGTGTGTAAATCATCTAGAACTTTTAAAACTACCTCTTTCACCTCTCATATCACCTCCAAGGAATATAAGATTACCAGTTTTATCACATGTGCTACAGTGGGGGTGATATATTTACTCCGTTGTCCTTACGGGTTCCAATACGTTGGAAGAACTACCCGCGCCTTGAAAATTAGGATAGGTGAACATTTGACTAATATCCGTAAGGGATTCAAGGACCACAGTGTTTCGTGGCATTTTCATCTATGCCACAACAGAGACCCCTCTCTACTTGAGGTAATGGGCATTGAGGCCTATACCCCCCATTGGAGAGGGAGCGATCTGAAACGTACGATATCTCGCAGAGAAACACGGTGGATTTTTGACTTAAAATGTTATCGACCCTTAGGCTTGAATATAGAGTGGGATATAAATTGTTATATAAATAATAGTTAATTCCACCTACCTATGAATTTTTTATTTTTTTTCCCCATGTTCCCTCACCTTATGTCACTCATTAACATTTTTTAATACTAATTTACCATCGTATTGTTCCATTCCTAAATCCAAAAACTTGAGGTTAATTATTAATATATGTGGGAATGTTTGTTATATGCATTTTTTCCCATATGCATACTCATTCACATGCATATATAAATGCTAATTCCATATATAATGTAGGACAGTGTTGAATCCTTTCTCTTTTTCCACTGGGTGGCAGTATTCACTGACCTAGTGGAATCAATTACCATATGTGTTGAGCATACAGGCTTTTATGTCCTCACTTAGCTATTTATATACATAGGTTTTTGTATTAATAATATTTTAATATATCCCTGTATTATCATATGTGTTTAAATAATTTTTAACTATGTTTAACTGATTGTAATAATAGTATTACTAATTAGTTCTGGTTTAGTTAATGACCCCCGGGAGGGGGGTCACATTAGAACGTAGGGTCAAAAACACAAGTGTATTTTTAAATAAATAACATTAGGTAATCACCCTGTAAAATGGGGTCTGATCATGGTTGCATGGGATCCCGTGCTCCCTTAATATTTTGTTATAATGTATTTCTATTGTAAAATAATAGGTAGAAATCGACCCCATATATATACATATATTTTTATTTATTTTTATATTTTTTTATTTTGTTTGTATTATGCCAATTGTATGAGGTATGCAATTAGGAGAGTATATGTTGTTTCACCTAACAGTCTCCCTAATCGGAGCTGTGAACTTTGAGGGAACATAACATTTACACTCTGGACGCCGGATGTTTTTTTTTTCTTGAACTTCCGGTGTCATCTCTCCTTGCCATTCATAAGCGTGGTAGGTGACATCCGTTCTCCAGCCTTCTTTCCCAGTGGACACCTTTTACGCCGAAATGCAGCATCAGGTGGAGCTGTCGAACGTGACGTCACTACGCAACAGCTGATCGGCAGAGACCGCAGCTGAGTACTAGCAGCGTTTTTTGAACTTGCCGCTCCTCAATGGAAAACTTGTTTGATGTATTTTTTATCCAGCCTCAATAAAGGGTATCTTAATTTTTTTTAAAGGAAAACTGCACCATGAGTTCTCCATTTTTTCTTTCTTCCATAAATACCTTTTTGTTCGTATGAGATAAGCACGCCAGCTGATACCAGGAGGAAGATTTCTTTCTGCCTTGGAATTGGAGGAAGATATAGTCCGAGTCCAGTGCTCTTTGGTCGTCAGTTTGGTGGGAAGTATATATGAGCTTGAGCCCCTAAAGATCTCCGTCATAGAGATCCACCGGATTCGGTAAGCTGCCATTTCTTCTATTTCTTATCTGAACCATTTGGATATGGAGTCTTCACTCACAACAGCTTAGAAGATTACATTGCACACACATCAGCAGATGTGATTGTTCGGCTTACTTTTGAATCAACTTTATTTGGAACTTTGCATATATATATTTTTATCTTTATTTTTATTCATTTATTTTTATTTTTTCTCACATGTAACACCATATGTTTAATGAGAATTACACAGGACTTTGTTCTTATTGGTGTTTTCTGTGTGTGAGAACTCACATGTTCTAATTAGCACCTTGTTTGCTTATTTAAAGGGTAGCGCATTGTTATTTTCCAATTTTTGCACATTTTATGTAGCGGTTATTCCAGCTAATTTTTTCACTATAGCAGCACCCATGAAATTGTTTTATCATATTGACTATTATAATTAATTTGATTAGTCACTTTTTGAAATTTAATTCACTAGTTCATTTTAAGGTTAGCGCAGATTTTTTTCCAATTTCCCCGGATACAACTGCTGGTAACTTAAGAAGTCCGCCTGCCAATTCTCTATTCCTGGAATAAAGACTGCAGATATGCAAGGAACATGCCTTTCTGCCCAGACCAGCATTTGGTTCACCTCCCTCTGGGCTGTGTGACTCCTGGTACCCCCTTGGTGATTGATATAGGCCACTGCTGTGGCATTGTTGGATTGAATCCTGACAGGAAAATCCTCTAACTTGGGCGTCCAGGCCCTCAGGGCCAAATGAGCCGCCCAAATTTCCAGGATGTTAATGGGCAAGGTCTTCTCGAAAACGGACCACCTGCCCTGGAGAGTCATCCTTCCCAGGACTGCCCCCCAACCCAAAAGGCTGGCATCTGTTGTCACCACCTTCCAGGTAACTGGAATGAAAGACTTCCCGTTTTACAGATTTTTGGGAACCAACCACCAACAGAGGCTTTGACGCACCCCTGGGGTCAGAGCCATCGGGAAGTCCAGAGCTTGGACCTTTTTGTTTCAGGCAGAGAGGATGCTGTTTTGCAGCATCCTTGAATGAAATTGGGCATATGGGACGGCTTCGAATGAGGCCACCATCTTCCCTAATAATCGCATACAAAGGCGAATGGAGGGATCTTTTCTTGTCCTGACTACTTGAATGAGCTCCCTTAAAAAGATGACTTTTGCCTGGGGCAAAAAAAACGTATTTTGGTCTGTATCTATGATCAGATCCAAACATTCCAATCTTTTTACCGGCTTTGGGGCCGATTTCTCCAGATTAAGAATTCAACCAAAAGAATTCAGATACCTGACTGTACTGAGTACAGCCTGGTTTAGGCTAGTTATCGACTGTTCCACCAGCAGAAGATCGTCCAAGTGTGCCATTATTGTTACACCCTGAGCTCTTAGCCTGGCCAAAAGCGGGGGCCAGAACCTTTGTGAATACTCGAAGTGCAGTAGCCAGCCCGAAGGGCAAGGCCACAAACTGATAATGGTGCTGCTCCACTTCGAACCGTAAGAGCTTCTGGTGAGCGGGAAAAACAGTTACATGCAGATATGCGTCCTTGATGTCGATTGACGCTAGCAGCTCCCCTCCCTGTAGGGTGGAGACTACCGACCCAATTGATTCCATGTGAAAGGAGCGGATATTTAGAAACTGATTCAGACCCTTGGGGTCTAGGCTGGGTCTGACGTCCCCATTTGGCTTTGGTACCGTAAAAAGGTTTGAATAGAAACCTAAGCCGTGTTCTTCTGCAGGAACCTTTATGAACACCCCCTGGGATAATAACCGGTCCAGTGCCAGAAATAGAGTCTTTTTTACTGGATTTTTGGGAACACTTGATCTCAGAAAACGAGGTGGAGGAAATGCTTTCAACTCTATTTTGTAACCTAGAGACACAGTGGAGGGAACCCATCTGTCCTGAATCTCCTCCCGCCAAGTCCCCAAGAACAGTCGAAGCCTTCCCCCCACCCGATCGAGCGAGGGCGTCCCTACATGATGTGGACTTGGGGCTTTGTTTAGTCGGTTTTCACCCCCAGGGTTTCTTGTGACCCTGGGCTTGACCCTGAGGTTTCCCTCCAGACCCCGACCGCGGAGGCCGTCGGGACTGCCTAGAGACAGGTGACCCTGGCACTGGAGAGGCAGACCGTTTAAAAGAAGGACGCCTACTTCTTCTTTTAACTGGCAAAAGAGTACTTTTCCCGTTTGAAATTCTTTGGATATATTTGTCCAAATCATCCCCGAATAACCGTTCCCCGTGAAACGGAAACCCAGCCAAAAGTTTTTTTTACAAGGTGCCTCGGCTGACCAATTTTTTAACCACAAGAATCTACGCATATGCACCAACAGGAGCGTAAGGCATGAGGCCTGCTGAATAGTATCCTTAAAGCGGAGGTTCCGCGGCCAATCGTTTTTTTTTTTTTTTCGTTTGCATACAATGGTTTTTAGATTACAAGTATGTACTCACTTGTACAGTGCCAAAAAGCATCCCCCGTCCGTTTTCTTAGATAACATAAAGTTATAAAACCCGATGCTGTCATTTCCCATTTTGCTTGTGGGCATTGTGAAGCCCACAAGCACTGACTTCCTGGAAGCGGTGAATGGTTGCCATCACAACGGTCGACGCCGTTGAAAGTACACGCCCCGTTGTGATGGCATTCGCTGGACGGCGTTCCGCATTGTCTCCTGGGAAGCATGACGCCGTCCTCCCAGGAGACATTGCGGCGCTGGGGAAGAGTGGAGACGCCTACTCCCGCGGGAGAAAACCCCGGAAGTCAAACTTTTATACATCGAATATACGGTATTGTAAACACATAATAAAAAATCTTTTGGCTTATGTAGATGTATGTGGTGGGATGATCAGCATGATATAATCTTGTAATTTAGGGTGAAACTCCGCTTTAATGGCGTCAACCGCAAAACATAATGCCCTTGGTAGTTCGGCTAAGTCCTGTGCTTGGTGAGCAGGAATATCTTTGAGAACCTGCTTTATCTGGTCCTTCAAGGCTTGACAAACGCCTATTGCTGCTACCGCAGGCTGAGCTACAGCACCTGCCATGGAAAAATTGTTTTTTAATAAAGTTTCCAACCTTTTATCCGTTGGATCTTTAAACATCTGTACATTGTCCACCAGGCAAGTTATGCCCCGTACACACGATCGGTTTTCCTGTTGGAAAAAGTCTGATGAGAGCTTTTGGTCAGGAATCCCGACCGTGTGTATGCTCCCTCAGACTTTTTCCAACAGAAAAACTGCTGGGAAAAGTCAGGAAAAAAACTGTTCGGAATTTCCGATCGTGTGTACAAATCCTGACGCGCTAAATTCCGATGCATGCTCGGAAACAAATCGACGCATGCTCGGAAGCATAGAACATAATTTTGTCAGCTCGTCGTAGTCTTTTACGTCACCGCGTTCTTGGCAGTCAAAAGTTCACCTGACTTTTGTGTGACAAGGCAGGCTTGAGAGCAATTTTGGCGGAAAAACCATCCACATTTTTTCCGACGGGAAAACCGGTCGTGTGTACGGGACATTAGACTCTTAGGCCGCGTACACACGACCGGTTTTCTCGGCAAAAAAGCTCTCCCAACAGTTTTCTTGTCTTTTTTTGTCGAGAAAACCGTTTGTGTGTATGCTTTCTCGTCGAGAAAACTGTCCAAAATCTCATTTTTTCTCGGCGTGATTCTTGTCAGACTGTGTTTGGACGAGAAAACCGCTCGTGTGTATGCTTTTCCGAGTCTTCAAAAACCGCGCATGGTCAGACTCAATATGAGACGGGAGCGCACCTTCTTGTAAAACGAGCGTTTTGAATGGAGATAGCACATTCGTCACGCCTTACCAATTTTAGCCACGTTTAAATGCTGCACATTTAAATCTTCTTTAGAATACTACAATGATGATGTGCAATTTTGATCTTTTTTGGCTGCAGATATTCACGCATATTTAGGACTAATTTTTACCAACATTTCTGAATGCAGATCTCATGAATATGTTATTTTAGTTGATCGAGCAAGATTTTTTATTTTTTTTTAATTAGTATGTTTTTATTCAGATATGCATTTTAAAATCTTCTTTAATTTCTAGTGTTCTCTTTTTTTTATCCGGTGTAAATTTGACATAAATAGTATTAAATTATCCTCTTTTTTTGTTCTGCAAGGCTTTTCTTGGGTGTTATCTGTGGCATTTAAACTCTAGCTTTGGAGTTTTAGAAAATTACCTGCCTACTCACCAGCTAAATATGTAGCTTTATCAAAAACACATAGGCAAGTATTAACTGGAACACAAAAAAACATTTATTCTGGTATACAAAATAATAATAACCAAACTAGAAGGCAGCGCTGGAGACCCTGCTGCAATTTGTGCGACTGTGTGGACACCAAAATTGGAACCTTGAGAAGCACATATACATTACTGAGCACAATCTGGTCTTGGACTCCCAGAGGTCAGGAACAGCAGCAGGTTAGATACATGTCCCAAGCCTGTGGAACTACAACAGGCTGCTTTCTGTCTGACCACATTGCAGCAAGGGAATCACTTCCTGTTCTTCTTGCTCCGCTTCCCTGCAGCCTTCTGGGTAGGCTTGCCTGCAGCCTTCTCTGCAGCCTTCCTTGTCCGCCTGGCTGGAGGCTGTGCCTCAGGAGGTATACTCATGTCAGGAGGAGGAGGTGGAGGTGGAGCTGGAGAAGAAGGAGGTGGAGGAGAAGAGGAAGGAGGAGGTTGTGAAATTGGAGGTGGAGGTGGAGAAGAAGGAGGTGGAGGAGAATAGGAAGGTGCAGGAGGATGGCCGTGGTCACAGATAACAGTGCTCTCTGTGAGTCTGCCCCTCAACCCCTTATTTAAAAGGGTCATGAGCAGGGACTCACAAAGTAGCCTCTGTTCATTTTGCATCTGGGCCATTTTCATGCCCACCAATGCCGCATAGCCCTCATCAGGGGTTGGGGGCTTCTGGAGGGTGGCATGGGCCTCTTTAATGAGGGCCAGTGCTGCCACACTCACAGCCCTATCCCTCCTGCCCCTTCTTGGTGGCATGCGGATTGGTGGCACCTGACACCTTGTCCTACTACTTGGACCAGCCACCTCCTCTCTGCCACTTGGACCAGGCACCTCCTCTCTGCCACTAAGCCCAGCCTCCTCCTACCTGACATTTTCCGCCCTCTCATCTTGGCTGACCTCCTCCTGTGTAAAAATAGGGACATATTTTAGATTTTGTTTTCATCAATCACACACAGGGGATTAGTTTGTAAAGGCAAATCCACTTTGCAATACAAGTGCAAACTACAAGTGCACTTGTAATTGCTTGGAAAGTGGACTTGGAAGTGCAGTCGCTGGAGATCTGAGGGGGACATGCAAGGCAAAGCAAAAGCATAAATTTAGCTTAAACATGATTGGAGATTAAAATCAGTAGAGCTTCCCCTCATTTCCGCTCTCCCCCTCTGATTTACAGCGCCTTTACTTCCAAGTTCTTTTTTGGTGAAATTTTAAGTGCTCTTTGTATTTGTAGTTTGCACTTGTAGTGCAAAGTGGATTACCTATTCTTAAAGCAGCCCCACAATGTTCAGATCATTGCCTGTTGCAAATCCTTCAAAATGTGTGTGTATAATACTCTCATTATGCCCCCATCATTTTCCTATCTCCTCCCCCACTGTTTTGCCCACTAATGTCTATTGCTATGTCAATCCCTTTTTCTTGATTGCCTACCTTTTTACCCATCTTAACATCTATTTTACATCATTCACTTTTGACAAAGAAATGTGATAAAAATACTATACCTGGCTCCAGACGGACAGATCTGGGTCCTCATCCAAGATGGAAGGCTCCTCCTGATCCTGGGAAGGAACATCTTGGCTGGAGGGAAGGCTGGACAGTGATTCCCTTGCTGTAATGTGGTCATTCAGAAAGGCCAACCTGTCGTAGTACCACAAATGTGGGACATATACCTCCCCTGCTGCTGCTCCTGACCTCTGAGATGCCAGGACCCGATTGCGCGCAGTCCTATATGTGCCTCTCAAGGTCCCAATTTTGGTGTCAAGCTGCTCAATGGTTGCATGGGGCACCCTGGTCTGCACAAATGGGAGCAGGCTCTCCAGCGCTGCTCTCCGAACCCCTTTTTTTTATGCTGTGGATTTTTGGTCTCCCACAGAGCGGGCAGCTCCCTTAAACTGTCAATGAATTCCGATAGAAATAATTTTTCCCCAAACGCATTCATTGTTTCTGCAAGACAAAACACCAGACATAATTAAAAATGTCAATCACACTCTAAACTCGTGAAATCTTTATGCCCATATATGCCTCTCCAATCTCTATGCAGTATAGGCCACTGATGTACCAATTAGGAAATGATACCTTCGGTCTAACGTTCGGCGCTCTAAACTCCTTCTGCCGCACACAGAACGTAGGTACGTCACATGTGTGTGTTAGCTTTATATACGCTACGCATGCGTGACACGCTTCGCCCGCCCATGACGGTCTTTTCTCAATGTTTCCCCGCCCCTTCTCTTTCAGCGCGCAGGCGACATGGCGGAGTCACAGCAGGTGTCTGTGTATTCAGAGAATTCCAATGAGGAGACAAGCCCAGAGCGGGAAACGTCACAAACAAGGAGGCGCTACAATGCATCTAATATGTCCTTTGAGGAGATGGCGGAAATGGTGGCCATATTGAACAATTCTGATTATGATGCAAAGCATGGCCCGTATTCCCACCCTAATCTTCGGAAGGACAAAATTATGAAGAAAGTAGCGAAAAGTCTAAAGAAGAATTTAGGTGTGAAAAGATCCAAGGAGCAGCTCAGAAAGAGGTGGTCTGACCTCAAACTGAGGGAGCCGGAACAGTTAAGGAGCATTAACAGAATGCTTAAAAAAAGTAAGTACTTCTCCTGTGTCCCTATTGTTGTATTTCACAACTTGCATGTTGCTCCCTGTTGTGTTTTTTTCTTAATTAACATTCTTAAATGACATCTTCTACAATTCAGTGGGCACAGTAATCGGTCGATATAGACACATCGTTTGCACACTACATATGATGATTTGGCAATATCCGTTCTTTTTTTATTTCCAAAAATAAATGTATGTTTAAAATCACTAAATGTTATGACATTGTTGTCTAGATGATGTGTTTGAAACTAGAATGAAATGCAAACTTGAATCAATATAAAGGAGAGGACACTCAGCAGTTGTTTACACATCTGCACTCACAGGAGTACTATAGTGTGGGCCGCCATAAGAACCTTTTTAGGGTGTCCACCACAGGTGCTACAGTGGGTACTGGGGGGGGGGGCATGTGATAAAATTGTCACCAAAAGGTCTGTTTTTGAGCTTTGTATAGTTCTCGAATCTGGTCTTCATCTTGGAACTGGGCCTAAACAGACAAGTGTAACCCACCTGCAAGCAATGTTTCATATTCCTAGTTATGACTTCATATATGTGTGTGTTAAGTGTACCATTTGTTTGAATCTCATAGGGGAGAGAAGACTGGGAGGACACCACTTCTCGGAGCCCAGGAAGCCCACACCTTCTAAAGAACCCCAACAAGCCCACCCTGAGAATGTGGAGGATGTCGAATTAGATAAAGGAGAGGTGGAGGAAGGAGAAGTCGAGGAAGGAGAGGTGGAGGAGGTGGTGGAACTTGTCACTACAACAGGTCAGTATCTGTCACCCCAGCTTCAGGTTTACGAGATGTAGGCCTGGAGATTGTTATATTTTTATTTTAGGGGATGAAGATGTTGCTGAAAGTCCACGATTCTCCAGGGATAGTGCACAAAGACTCATACAACAAGTAATGGATTGTAGTACTCAACTGGACTTCATAAAAAAAAAGGATTCAGGATATGGAGAATACATTTAAGGACATCATAAATGTGTTGGGGAGAATAGACAAAAAAAAAACTTTTGATCTCAAGTTTGTGTTCACTTTTGTAGCACTTTGTTGCACAAACAAATTTAGAAGATGCACACAGTGGGTCAACATGTGCTATCTGCCATCACGGGATCTCCATGTACGTGTTTTGGGGGTGCAACCTATTCCTCACAACTCAAGTAGGAGAAAGGAAGAAGGGGTTGCCCCCCCAAAACATGTTGAATGATCCCCCATGATGGCGGGTAGCACATGTTGACGAGAGGGAAGAGGAAAAAACTAACCTAGTTTCCCCCCCCCTAAAAATGTGTGCATCTTCTAAATTTGTCAGGTTCAGGGGTGACAACACTCCATTTTTGAGGTAGGGCAGATAGACATTTTTGGGGACAAAACGTTTAACATTGTTGTATTTGAAGGAATGTTGAGGAGATTTTTTCTAAATTCATTAGCAGCAAAATTTGCCATGTTAGGTGAAAAGGCGAAAATGGGTTTCTAAAATGTTCAGACACCAAAAATGTATACCTAACCATATGTGTGATTGAGTAAAATACAAGAAAATACAAAAAATGTCGTTTTTTTTTTTAAACCACTCTAACCTTTTTGGGATTTAGTTTTGTTGTTAGCAGTGAAATGTTTGTTGTTTACTAAGGAAAATACACTTGGCACTACAAGTACACTTAGAAAAAGTAGCACACACTTCAAATATAAACAAAGCAAAACTACTAATTGAAAGTTGATATTTTTTATTTTTTTACGGCAAAATTATAATTCGGACAGATTCTCTGGCATTGGAATGGCCCCGCTACCCATGAAATAATCAACATATTTCTGCCTGATTGCACGGGCACTTTGGGGGGGCAAGCCAGCACGGACAGGTTCCAGGCCCGGCAGGGCATTGTCCGCAGCAAGTCCTGGCTCGGGCCCAACTGTGGCCATATATGTAGGAGATTTCTTCCTCAAAAAATTGTGCAGTAGACAACAACAAAACACAATATAGTTCAATTTGTACTCCGCAAGATTAATAGGAGTCAGAAAAAGACGGAACCGGCTGGCCATTATCCCGAAGGCATTCTCCACAACTCTTCGGGCTCTGGCCAGCCGGTAGTTGAAGACCCTCCACTCCGGGGTGAGGGTCCTCTGGGGGAAAGGCCTCATGAGATGCCGACCCAGGCCAAAGGCTTCATCAGCCAAAAACACAAACGGGAGTCCTTCCACATTCCCTGCATCCGGTGGCAATGCAAGGTCATCACTCTGTAGACGAAGGCTCCCCCATCCGACATCCGGCCATTCTTCCCCACATCCACATAGAGGAATTCATACTGTGCTGACACCACCGCCATCAGCACAATACTATGAAACCCCTTGTAGTTGTAAGAAAAGGAGCCAGAACGGGGTGGTGGCACGATGCGGACGTGCTTTCCGTCAATGGCTCCTCCGCAGTTGGGGAAGTCCCACCGCCTGGCAAACTCCAATGCCACAGTCTGCCATTCCTGTGGCGTGGAAGGAAGCTGGGGAATCAAACAAGAAAAAAATTAAGGACTTTTGCTAATAACTTTGTAAGCAGATTAGACAAAAACATTAGTGGCCAAAATAAGTATAACATTTTGGTTAAGTATTAGTAAAAAAAGAGAACCAAATTCACAATTTGCACAATGCTCACCCCCCTCCGATGGCCCATTTATTTTCTTTGGGGGGGGCTAGATGTGTTTGGGACCCCACAAATTTCCCAATCAGGAAATGTAATTAAGAATTGGAGGGGGGGGGGGCTACAAGGGATCTGAAAAAATACATTGTTAACAGACTAGGCTAGATGTGTTTGGGCCCAGGAGAGCATGCTGGAGATGTAAGTAAAGGTAAAAATGCATGTAGGCCCAAAAATGACTTAAAAAAGGACAGCATGCATGGGGACAAAGGGAACATTCTCAGCATATTACAATCATGCTAATTAGAGCCTGGGGGGAGATGCCTGTGGTGAACTTCAGGTCCTGCAGACTTCTCCCTGTCGCCAGGTAGCGCAACGTGGCGATGAGCCTCTGCTCAGCACTGATGGCTTCCCGCATAACGGTGTCCTGCCTGGTAATATAGGGGGACACCAAAGCCAACAGATGCTGAAATACGGGGTCAGACATCCGCAGAAAATTCCTGTAGTCCTCAGGATTATTCTCCACGATCTCCCGCAGCAGAGGCATGTGAGAGAATTGGTCGCGCTGGAGCAACCAATTCTTGGTCCATGAACTCCTCCTCACCCTGTTCATAGACTCGTTTTGGTCCAATACAAGAAGACCAACAGACACACAAAGTCGATGCACAACACGATCTCTACGATGAGAACGTATCCGCAACATGGCTAAGAAACGGTCGTCTGAACAGAACGAACTAAACAGAACGCACTGAAGAACAGCAAGGCCTATGAAGAACGACCTGAAAATCAGAAACGAGCGGTCAAGAACGCACTGTAAAACAGATACGACCTGACTACTCGCCCTGAAAGACAAGATACGAACTCACAAGCACCAACTGAACCGCAGAAAACAAACTGAAAGCACGAAGTCTGAAAAGCGCGAATCGTCTCTTCCCAAACTTTAACTAACACGCGGCAACACGAGATTAGCAAAAGCAGCCCAAGGGAGGACGCCATGAAAATGGAACTTCCCCTTTATACTGCCGTCGTACGCGTTGTACGTCACCGCGTTTTTAGACCGACGAGATTTTGAAATGACAGTGTGTATGCAAGCAAAGCTTCACAAGAATCTCGTCAAACTTGACAAGAAAACCGACAAGAAAAACGACGTTTGTTTTACGACGAGAAACTCGGCCGTGTGTACGAGGCTTTAGCCTGTGCTGCTTCCTGGCCCTCCTGCTCTCAGGTAACACCCTGAAGGGGCCCACCGAGACCCCCTGAGGACCCCGCACACCCGCAGAAGCGGATCCATTAGCCTCTGACTGCGCGGCCGCCGCATTCAGGAAAGGCCCCGGCTTCGGCCTAGTGCTGGAAGTTGGCGGCCATCTTGCTTCACCCGGCCTGCCGACTAGTGATTCTTCCCGGCCCACCAGCTCCCTACCCTCTGGTATAGCCTGATCTGCCTGCTTTGGAGGGAGAGGGATCACAGCGGATACCTGCCATGACTCCACCAAAAACGCCAAAGGCCACCCTGGCGAAATTGGACCAGTACTGCCGCCAAGTGGAGGAAAGTGTCGGGAGAGATGGCGGCGCCACGGGCGGTGAGCGGGATGCTCCGGGAGGCGACACAGCTAAACTGCTCGAGGCGATCACATACTGCCGGACGTCCCTGACGGCGCAAATAGAGGAGGTCAAGGTGTACCTTTCACTCATGCGACAAGACTTCCTAAAACTTTGTGAGCGTGTCACGACAGCCGAAACCCACATAGGAGAGGTGGAGGACGCCGTTACGCAGCTCCAAGTCAGCTCGGATCGAATGCAGCTCCAAATCAGATTCTAAGCAATCATGATGATATAGAAAATATGCTCCGGAGGTTCAACCTTCGTTTCATCGGGCTCCCCGAGGGAGCTGAGGGCAAAGATCCTACCACCTTCTTGGAGCAACTCCTTGTTGACACCTATGGCCATGAGGCCTTCTCCCCCACCCTGGCGGTGGAGAGGGCCCATCGTATGCCTGCCAGATCTCCTCAGGGGGCTCCCCCTGCACGTTTATAGCAAAATTCTTGAACTACAAGGACAGAGATGCGGCGCTGCACATGGCCAGGGAAAAAGGTAACATCCACCTTGGAAACTCCAAGATCGCTATCTTCCCCGACTTTTCTGCCGAGGTGCAGCGCCGCCGCCAAGGATACAACATCTTAAATACTCTATGCTATTTCCAGCTCGTCTTAGAGTCGAAAGGGACAGCTGTGTGTTCTTCTTTGAGGATCCTCAGGCAGTCCTTGCCTGGTTGGAGCGTCCAGGGCGTGCCAGAGGGGCGGCGGAGTGACCTGACCGAGCATGTTCATCAGCACTATTGATTGTCTGTCATCATCCCCCGCACATTATACGCCGCAGCGGGAGTCTACAAATGCACCAAATCCTGGTATGTTACCCCTTTTGTTGGCTCCCCTTTACTGCCCGCGGCACATGCCCTATTGCTCCTTACCCCTGGGACCCCCTTTTGCCTTCCCCTGCTATAATCCTCTTTCAATTGTAACCTGCAGAGGGAGTCTCCCATACTCAGGGCCCACATTGACTGATTGATCCATGTAACTACCCTAGAGACTGTAATTGCGGAGCACAATCAGTCCTACACTCCACATGCCTAACACAGCAAATTTTTGCCCCCCAGCAACCGGAACACGCATCTCTTTATTATGTGACTGCAGAACTTTGGATATCATCGACCCCACACTGTACTTCTGGTTCAAAGTACAAGAAGAGCCTGTTGCTCTTTATTTGCAGGCATTGTATCTTCCACACCTCCCATGTGGGCCGATCGCTGCAGATCTTTTACGCAACAGCAAGATATTTTGGTTTTACCTGCTACCAGTTGTTACTTTCTTTTGGTTTTGGGCACATACCCGCATCAGTTGGGGAAGATTCAGGGTGGGGAGGGGGAGGTTAGTTTTTTCTTGATGGAATGCAATACAAGGAAGTGCATGCTAACATTGATACTGCATAGATGGCAAACCTTGTATTCATGTAATGCTAATTTTCCACGATATGTTTTAATGTTTGAATTATGGCATCGATAAAACTGCTCACTTGGAATGTGCGTGGGCTTGGGGACAAGGTAAAGAGATCTGCAGTTTTCTAATTTCTCAAAAAACGACGAGCCGACATTGTGGTGTTGGTGGAGACACACGTTGAGGGTCGGCTCCAGATGGCACTCCGCCGGCCATGGATCGGGTCGGCATATCATTCATCCCACTCCTCCCATGCCCGCGGAGTCTCAGTTTTGATTGCCAAGACGGTACATTTTGAGCTGTGTGATGTCCAGTCTGACCCACAGGGGCGATATGTCTTTCTTTCGGTTAAATTGTATGGTGAACCTTTCCTACTGATGGCATTCTATGTACCTCCACCATTTAATTCTACTATAGTCACAGAGGGCTTGCTATATACGACTCGTCATCCTTCAATTCAGGCGGTGTGGCTGGGGGATTTTAACGCTACGTTGAACCCTACATTAGACAAACTGTCGCCCTCACCATTATCTACTACAGCTCCAACCCACACTAGATTCTCCCGACTTATCTCTTCCTTTAATCTCACTGACACCTGGCGTTTTAAATTTCCGCTCACCCGAGCTTACTCCTGTTTCTCAACTACCCATAACACCATGTCCCGTATAGATTTTATATTTATTTCTAATACCCTTGCCCCAAGATTACTGGGAGCTAAATTTGCCCCCAGATTACTTTCAGACCATAGCCCATATTACATTAGCCTCTCCGTCCCATTAGACAAACCACCCCGTACGTGGCGCCTGAATCCGTTTTGGCTCGCCCTGCTGTCGGAGGATGACGAGCTTGGTAACAGTTGGAGAACCTACTTTTTACAGAATGACGGATCTGCATCCCCAGACATAGTATGGGAAGCCTTCAAACTACATGCATGCCTGACCTCCTGTATCAACAGGCTGAAGGCTAATTCATCAGCCGTACTGGACGGGGAAATGCGGGATCTGTCCTCCTCTGAACAGGGATACATGTCCAACCCCTCTCCTGCTGGAGCTGCCCAACTCAGGTTACAAAACCAGGGTGGTCAATCAGAGACGGCCAGGAAAAAACTTTTCTTCGCCAGACAAAAATAGGATTTTTATAACAGCTTACCTGTAAAATCCTTTTCTTGGAGTACATCACGGGACACAGAGCGGCATAGTCATTACTATGTGGGTTATATAGATACCTTCAGGTGCTGGCACTGGCAACTTCCAAAACCGGAAGTACCCTCCCCTATATAAGCCCCTCCCATCCGGGAGTACCTCAGTTTTGTAGCAAAGCAATAAGTGTCCCCAAAAGAGGGGTGGGAGCTCTGTGTCCCGGGATGTACTCCAAGAAAAGGATTTTACAGGTAAGCTGTTATAAAAATCCTATTTTCTTTCTCGTACATCACGGGACACAGAGCGGCATAGTCATTACTATGTGGGATGTCCTAAAGCAATGCCCAATGAGGGGGGGGGGATACACCATACATAAGCTGAGCGCTATCAGACATGAGGATCTTTTGCGGCCTGCAACACACTGCGCCCAAAGGCGACATCCTCCTGACTTCTAACGTCCACCTGGTAGAACCTAGTAAACGTGTGTACTGAAGACCATGTTGCGGCCTTACAGATTTGAGCCAGGGAGGCCTGGTGATGCACTGCCCATGAAGTTCCAACTGCTCTCGTGGAGTGCGCCCTAACTTTGAACGGAGGCGGTCTCCTTCTCAAGCCATAGGCTTGCATAATGACCTGTCGAATCCACTTGGCTAACGTAGATTTTGACGCTGCCTGACCCTTTCTGGGGCCTTCCGGCAGAATAAACAAAGTATCCGTTCTGCGAATCTGAGCAGTGGCTTTTAGATAAGCTTTAACTGCTCTTACTACATCCAAAGAATGTAATAATTTTTCCTCTACTGAACTAGGTTTGGGGAAAAAAGAAGGAAGAACCACATCTTGGTTCAAATGAAACCTCGATACCACCTTAGGAAGAAAGGCTGGATGAGGACGTAACACTACTCTGTCCTTATGGATAACCAGATATGGCTCCCTACAGGACATAGCGGCTAATTCCGACACTCTTTTAGCCGAACAAATGGCTACTAGAAAAATCAATTTCCTGGTGAGAAGAACCAAGGAAATATGCTGTAATGGTTCAAATGGTTGTTTCTGTAGAACCGACAGAACCAGGTTTAAGTCCCATGGACATATGGGAATATTAACCGGAGGGCTAATACGCATCACTCCTTGTATAAAGGCTTTGACTAGTGAATGCGAAGTCTGACCCTTGATAGTACTCAAGGCAAGCTTCCTATCTACAGCCCACTGTAGGAAGTCCAGAATCCTACCTATTACGTACTTTCGTGGATGCCATTTCTTGGCCTCACACCAGGCGATGTACGCCTTCCAGATTCTATAGTAGATCTGCCTGGATACCGGCTTCCTGGCATTGATCATGGTAGATACCACAGGATTAGAGAGACTTCTCTTTTTTAGAATGTGGGCTTCAATAGCCAGGCCGTCAAACCTAGGGCTGGTAAGGAAGGGTGGTATATCGGTCCTTGCGAAAGCAGGTCCGGACGATGTGGGAGGGTCCAAGGACTCCCCACAGACATTTTTACAATCTCCGCGTACCACGCTCTTCGGGGCCACGCTGGAGCCACCAGAATCACTGGTTTCTTTTCTACCCTGATTCTGCGGAGTAATCGAAGTAACAATTGTGGCGGTGGGAATGCATATATCAGCTTGAACTGATCCCAAGGGAACACTAGGGCATCCGAGCCGCAAGCTAGGGGATCCCTTGTCCAAGAGACAAACCTGTCCACCTTTGCGTTTGAATCTGGATGCTAGCAGATCTACATCCGGTGTTCCCCACCGCTGACATATTGTCCGAAAAACCTCGGGGTGAAGGGACCATTCCCCTGGGCATAATTGTTGGTGACTTAGAAAGTCCGCCTTCCAATTCTCCACTCCTGGAATAAATACCGCGGATATGGCTGGGACATATCTTTCTGCCCATTTCAGGATGCAATTTACTTCCCTCTGGGCTGCACGACTCCTGGTGCCACCCTGATGATTGATATATGCCACTGCCGTGGCATTGTCTGATTGAATTCTGACAGGGGACCCTTGGAGTTTGGATGTCCATGCTACTAGGGCATACCGGGCTGCTCGTATCTCTAAGAGATTGATGGGCAGGGCCTTTTCCGCATCCGACCATCTGCCCTGGAGAGACCATTGCTCCAGTACTGCTCCCCAGCCTATAAGGCTGGCATCTGTAGTGACCACCTTCCAAGAAATCGGACTGAAGGATTTCCCTTTTTCCAGATTCTGGGGAACCAACCACCAACGGAGGCTCTTGCGAACGGAAGGGGACAAGGACATTGGTATGTCTAGGGCCTGAACTTTCTTGTTCCAGGCTGACAGTATGGCCCTTTGCAAATTCCTTGAATGGAATTGACCGTAGGGTACTGCTTCGAATGATGCCACCATTTTTCCCAGCAGCCTCATGCACAGGCGTATGGACGGCTGTCTTTTTGTACCCACTAAGTGGATCAAATCTCTCAAAGACAACACCTTTTTTCGAGGCAAGAATATTTTCCTCTGGCCTGAATCTAGCCTTAGCCCCAAGTATTCCAGACTTTTGACTGGTTTTAGGGCTGACTTGTCTCGGTTGATAATCCCACCGTGAGATTCCAGATACTTGATTGTCTTGTGAACGACCACTTCTAGTTTTTTCACTGAGTGGTCTATCAGCAACAAGTCGTCTAGATATGCCATTATCGTTACACCTTGCGTTCTTAGATTGGCCAATAATGGGGCCAGAATTTTTGTGAACACTCGTGGTGCTGTGGCCAGACCGAAGGGTAAGGCTCTGAACTGAAAATGGCGCCCTTCTACTGCAAAGCGTAGAAATTTTTGGTGGACTGGAAAGATGGGAATGTGCAAATAAGCATCTTTGATGTCGATCGAGGCTAACCATTCCTCCCCTTGTAGGGCAGTGGCCACCGATCGGATCGACTCCATCCGGAAAGTCCTGATATGCAGGAATTTGTTTAGCCCTTTTAGATTTTTTTTTTTTTTAACAATTTCTTTTTATTGCTTATTTGAAATTTTTACATGACATCCATACACACACAGCTGACCTGGCTAAAACCGCCAGGTCAGTACTGGACCAAACAGGGCCCAGGACAACTTAAATACAGGCATCAAACGAAAAAAACCTGAGTATCTAGCATTGCATCTACCGACCTAATACAACACTTACATATATACCCCTCCCCCCCCCTTTTTTTTTTTTTTTTTTTTTTTGCTCAGTTCCCCCCCCCAGTCCAGGAGATTGTGATCAACCAGGAAGGAAAAACACTTAATATCGCCCCACCACCCCCTCCCAACCCCCCGATATTATATAGTTATACATTTACACCTTCATACATTAAGACATTAAGACATGCCCCACATATTTCTGAGAAAGCCCCTTTCCTCTAAACAGGATAGTTAAACAAGCTCCCCCTTGCTACCCATCTTCCTTTAACCCACAGTCTTGTCCGAGTTATACCAGGCCTGCCACACCCTGTCAAATTTCTTTCCACATCCCCTAGATAAGTAAGTGGCTTTGTAATATGGCATTATAGCATTTATCTGGCTTTTCCAGAAGCACACATCCGGTGCCCCTGGCTTGCGCCAGCGTATCAATATGGATTTCCTCCCATAGAATAGGAGAATGCTCAGTAAAGTTCTATGTGCCCTGGACGGAACGACCTCCTCCACCAGTCCCAGGAGACATACTCTAACTGTTATTGGGATCGGGACCATCAATACCTCTGAAATGCATGAGGTGACCTCCTGCCAAAAATGTTTGACCAGAGGGCAGCTCCAGAACACATGCTCAGCATCCGCCGGAGCATAGGTACATCTCCAACACTCTGCCGACACCATCGGGTAAATGGAGGCCAGTCTAGCCGGCGTATAATATATCTTGTGTAAAAACTTGAAGTGGATCAGTCTATCTCTCGCTGCTACCAGGTGTTGAAAAGGGTGAGACCACATGTCCTCCCAATCCTCCCCCTGAATATCTGGAACCTCGGCCTCCCACCATTCCCTGCACTTACGCATCCTCACAGGGCTCGTCACAAATAGTTTTTTATAAGAAACCGAGAGCGTCTTTGGAAGGTCCTCAGTTGTTAGTAATTTTTCCAGGTCTGACGGGACAGATTCAATCGTCATATGTTTAAATTGCGTGAGAAATGCGTGTTTCAATTGAATATACCGAAAGAAATGAAAATTCGATAGGTCATGTCGGGCTTTTAACTGGTCAAAAGTCATCAACTCTCCAAACACCGTGATGTCTCTAAGAGTTTTTATCCCCATAGACACCCACCCCATTGGGTCATCAAAGGAGTAGAAATGCAACAATTTAGGATTCATCCAAATTGGGGTGGACGGGGAAAAACCCTTGTAATGGGGACACGCCAAACCCACCGCTTCCCCCCACGCTTTAACCGTGGCCTTCATAGATGCTGTCAGCGGAAGGTCCATCCTGACCCCCCTATGAATGGCAACCCGCAGGGACTCGTACGAGCCCAATTGAGCTGCCTCTAGAACCGTTGCGGAGTCTCCATTGTCTTCAGTAAGCCACCTATGCACAAAAAACATTTGCCCCGCCAGATAATATCTGCGCCAATCAGGCAGGGCTAAACCCCCCTCCCCCCACGGTTCCTGCAAAACTTTCAGCCCTATCCTCGGTTGTTTAGGTGCCCACAAGAAAGTACTGGTAAGGCTATCCAATTTTTTGAAGAAAGACCCAGGGATCCAGACGGGAGCATTCCGCAAAAAATACAGGATTACTGGGAGTATTTTCATTTTCAGAAGATTAATACGCCCTATAAGAGACAACGGTAGCTTCTGCCAAGCCACAACCCGCTGCTTAAAAAAGACAAGAAGCGGAGTCAGATTCAGAGGCATGTAATCACTTACATTCGCTGTAATTTTTACACCCAGATATGTAATTTGACTGACCCACTGCAACGGAAGAGCCGGGTCTGCTACAGCCCTGGCCCCAGCATCCAGTGCCAAGATAGAAGATTTAGACCAATTGACTCTCAAGCCAGAAAATTTTGAGAAGGTGTTCAATACGCCCAACGCTGCCTCTAGCGACTCTCTAGGGTCCTGCAGAAATAGCAGCATGTCATCCGCATATAATGCCAGCTTTTCGTCAATATTTCCCACCCGTATCGCTTTAACCTCTCCATTTGTTCTCAGAGCTATCGCCACAGGTTCCATCATCAGGGCAAACAGGAAAGGCGACAGTGGACAGCCCTGTCTAGTGCCCCTACCAAGCTGAAAGAAAGGGGAGGTATGAGTACCCATACGAATCGCCGTTCTAGGAGCCCTATACAATAACGAAATCCACGTTCGAAAAGACGGGCCAAAGCCCATCCTCTCCAGGACTGCCAACATGAATTGCCAGTCAATGGAGTCGAACGCCTTTTCAATATCTATTGAAACCACCACCCTAGTGGTGGCGGACAGATTTGGAATTTGAAGGTGGGTAAATAAACGTCTGAGGTTGGTGTCTGTAGATTTACCAGGCATGAACCCCGTCTGATCAATATCCATTAGGGAAGCTACTACTCCCGCCAGCCGCCTAGCCAGAACTTTTGTAAGGATTTTCAGATCCATATTTAGTAGGGCAATCGGCCGATAAGAAGCACATTCCATAGGGTCTTTACCCGGTTTGGGAAGCAAGATCATATATGCCTCCATCATAGACTGCGGCAGCTGCCGTGTCTCTAAACAATGTGCCAAGAGGGATGTAAGCCTAGGCGCCAATTGATTTACGTACGCTTTGTAAAAGTCTGCTGGAAAACCATCCGGACCCGGGGCTTTATGAGGGGGAAATGAAAAAATTGCAGCTACAACTTCCTTATTTGTGATCTCAGCCTCCAACAACCCACACTCATCCTCCGAAAGTCTCGGAAGAGGAAGACCTTTTAACAGGTCCCCCATCTCTAAACTGTCATAGGGAGGGATAGGCGCATATAAAGAAGAGAAAAAATCCTGAAATTCCGTGAGTATGTCCGCGGGGTCCCTGGCCAGCCCTCCATTTTTACCTCTAATAACAGGAACTACTGACAGCTGGCGAGTATCAGCCACCAATCTGGCGAGGAGCTTACCATTTTTGTCTCCCTCCGCAAACTGAGATTCAGCTCTATGTCTAGCTTCTGTATGCGCTAAATTGTTGAAGTGCAACGTTAGGTTCCTTTGGGCCTCCAACAAAGCCGTGTAAGAGGCTCCCGAGGGAGCCGTGGCATTGGCTTCTGCACATTCCCTCTCCCTGTCTTGCATTAACTGAATTTCCGCCTGTTGTTCCACCCTCTCCTTTTTTATAGCAGATATACTTTCCCCTCTAACCACCGCTTTGAACGCGTCCCATACCATGCGAGGGTCAGCCGAATCCTGGTTCTGTTCCCAATACTCAGTGACCGAAGCCTGTATATGCGTATTGACATTCTCATTCTGAAGCCACCCCGGGGAGAGTTTCCACCCCCTGCCCCCCCTCCCAGAAGAGAGGGCCAGGGAAATGGAAAGTGGGTTGTGATCAGATAAACCCCCCGCCAAATAAGTAACCTCTTTAACAAACGACATCATCACCGGACTACCAAACGCTAGGTCTATTCTAGCCGATGAGCGATGCGCCTGGGACAGGTGAGAGAAACATTTAACATATGGATTTTTAGCTCGCCATATTTCAGACAGACCAGCCACCGCTGTCCAGGTCATCAAATCCGGGGAGCCCTGTCTTCCCACATTTGAGGAGTCCAATGCTTCCAATGTAGCATTGAAATCCCCCATAAACAACATTGGGAGATGTGTATGAGGGGCCAATTTAACCAACATGTCATACAAACATTGCACATTAAAAGGAGGGGGTATATAGACATTCACCAGTAACATTTTACAGTAATTTATATCCACCACCAGGGCCACATACCTTCCCCCCGGATCCACAAATACCTGATGAATATTGCAAGAGACAGCTTTACTAACTAGAATTGCTACCCCCCTTGCATAATTAGAGTAAGTGGCATGAAATGCCCGCTGAATCCATGGCCTCCGCAAGGCCAGAATTTTGCTGCCGTCCAGGTGTGTCTCCTGTAAAAAAACGACATGTGGCCTGACCAGCTTTAAATATTGAAATACCGAGGCTCTTTTAAACTTACTATTCAGGCCACGTACATTCCAGGACACAACCTTGACCAAATTAGCCATTGTCATATTCCCCGACTAATGAACATAGGATTAGACCTCCCGTCTTCAGAGGCTGTGAGGCAATGGTGTACCCCCACTTCTTAACATTGGGGATCCCCCGACCTAGAGAGCAGAGAACCGAGCAAAAAACATCCCTTTTACTTATGTAGACGAAACCCCCCCCCACCCCCCCTGCCATTATACCAGACAAAACCAACACAAAACAGAACAACAATTTCCGGTATGCAGCTTTGAGTCCCAAACAAAAACAAAAAACCTGCGAACAAAATTGGAAGGTCATAACCGTCCGTCTATAGTCCAGCAGCACCAACCAAAAAAGAAAACAAAAAGTTGGTCCTTTGAGATCCGTGAGCTCCACGTCAACCCAAAAATAAGAAAAAAATTATATATCCAGGGAGCATAATCAAATATCAGCACTCTGTTGTTCAATTTAGCATTTACAACGCACTACCGCCACCTATGGGCAGATCAACAAAACCACATTTTAGAACAAGCAATAGTTGCAAAGAAATGGCTATGACACCACAATATCTAGTCCAGGAGCAAAATATAAAAATATGAAAAAGAAATACAAATTTTCTCTTTGGTACTTTTCCTCTCTTCTCTTTTTCCTTTTTATGAAAAGAAACAGTCGAAGTATAAAAATAAGGTATACTAGAAAAAAGAAAAATACTATCATAGTTCCCTTTATAGAGGAGCTTCACAACATTAGCACACAGTGAGATAACCCATAACAGTTCGTAGGATCCGGGCCTTCAAACAAACCCAAAAAGTGTGCAAAATAGTTCCCCTACAGGGTGCCAAAGTAATGAGGCACAGCAGATGAATAAAACAATACTTGCATGTTTTCTCATGATTCTCGCCGTTGTCATGGGTGTCTATCCAGCCATTCCGAAGCTTCATTCGGATAATCAAAGAACTTGACTGCATCATTATATTGCACCCGCAGCTTACTTGGGTACAGCATACTGTAAGGGATATGCCTGTCTCTCAACCTCTTCCTCACATCGTTAAAGGAGCGTCTTTTCCTCTGGGTCTCCGCAGAGAAGTCCGGGAACAGCATTACTTTGGCATTTTCAAACTTCAATTCAGGACGCTTCCGAGAGGCAGCCAAAATCATATCGCGGTCCCTGTAATTAAGGAACCGTACCAGGAAGGGACGGGGGTATTTTCCAGGAGGATGCCGGCCTGTGGGCACACGATGGGCCCTTTCCACCACATAAGTTGGTGGAAGTTCCCCTAAGTCCAGCAAATTCTTAAAGAGCGATTCCGCAAAAGAGGCAGACTGGGACCCTTCCACTCCTTCTGGCAGGCCAACCACTCTCACATTATTTCTCCTCTGCCTGTCCTCTGCCTCTTCAGCTCTGCTTTGCAGTGACTTCACCATATCCCTCAGTTCTGATAACATGTTGCCCTGAGAGTGTGTCACATCCTCCACCCCAGAAATCCTGTCCTCTGCCTCAGTCAGCCTGCCCCTCATTTTGTCCAGATCATGTCTTATTAAATTGCATTCCATAGTTAGGTGGTCTATGCTCACCATTACAGCCGATTTACTTTCATTTATAGCCTCCAGGATGGGCCTGGTGATCGCCTCTTGCGCCGAGTCCACAACCGGGGGAACCGATGGAGATTCCTTATTTGAGCTTTCAGAGCCCGACCCCGACCTCGCAGCGGCAAGCGCTGCCGCAGACGCCATTCTCCTGGCTTTCTCCCTCTCTGCCTTAGTATAGCTGGGGGAAGGCAAGATGGCGGCGGCGGGACTCGTGTCAGGGCCTCGTGTAGAGCGGGTCCTGCGCTGGGACTTCTGCTGCTGATTTCCCGCCCTCGAGGCTCCCTTTTTCATGCCCACTGACACTCAGCACTTCCTGGTAGTGAAAGTACCGAAAAACCGGACTATTTGGCTCCCAAATCAGGATGTAGGAGCAGGATAGACGCGGAGCTCACCGATACACGTCCTGCCGCCTTCACATCCGGTCACGCCCCCCAGCCCTTTTAGATTTAATATGGGCCTCACGTCCCCGTTTGGCTTCGGGACTGTAAAGAGGTTTGAGTAAAACCCGAACCCCCATTCTTCCAGGGGAACCTCCATAATTACTCCTTGGAGCAATAGTTGTTCTAGTGCCAACAGGAGGGACTCTCTCTTCCGGGGATCCCTTGGCACGTTTGACCTCATAAAATGGGAAGGAGGAGAGTCTTTTAACTCCAATCTGTATCCCAGACTTACTGCGGAGAGCACCCATCTGTCTCTGATCGTGTCCCGCCAGGTCTCTGCGAACAACTGGAGTCTTCCCCCCACCCGATTGAGTGGGGGCAACCCTTCATGCATTTGACTTTGGGAGAGATTTTGTACCTCTCCTGACCCAGGGTTTTTTATTACCCTGCGATTGTCCCTGATTTTTACCCCCCGGGATTTGACCGAGGAGGCCGTCGGAACTGTTTCACAGCCGATGCCCCAGGGACTGGAGAAGCAGGCCTCTTAAAAGAGGGACCTCTAACTCTGTTTTTAACCGGCAAGAGTGTACTTTTACCGTTGGAAATTTTCTGGATATATTTGTCCAGGTCTTCCCCGAATAAGCGTTCACCATGAAATGGGAAGCTAACCAGCAATTTTTTACAGGGAGCTTCAGCAGACCAGTTTTTGAGCCATAGAAGCCTGCGCATATGTACTACAGACAGCGTAAGGCGGGAGGCCTGATGGATTGAATCCTTTATGGCGTCAACCGCAAAGCATAAGGCTCTAGGTAGATCAGCTAGGGCAAGGGCCTGCTGATCTGGCAAGTCCCTTAAGACCTGTTTTAACTGATCCTTCACTGCTTGGCAGACCCCAATAGCTGCCACTGCTGGTTGTGTCACCAAGCCTGCTGTAGAAAAAGCAGATTTTAATAAGGACTCCAATTTTTTATCTATTGGGTCCTTGAACATTTGGACATTATCCACTGGACATGTCAGTGATTTATTCACACAAGAGATGGCTGCGTCCACTGTAGGGACCCTCCATTTTTTGACTAACTTATCCTCCATGGGATAGACCACCGAAAATCTCTTGGGGGGGAGTAAATATTTTATCAGGATGTTCCCAATCCTGGTACATGAGCCCTTCCAATAAAGGGTGAAGTGGAAAGGAACAGACAGTCTGGGGAGCTTTTAGCGACCCCAGCGAGGAGACAGTAGTGGTTGATGGTTCCGCAAGGTGCATTTTAAATGCTGATCGGACCATGTTAGTCAAAGACTGAACCCATAATCTTTCAGCTTGAGATGCTGAGAAAGGTTCCTCCACAGTTGATTCCTCTATAACAGAATCAACCTCCTCCTGATCCCCTTCAGGCAGGTCGATCCCTGTATGGGACTGTTGCTCCGCTAACAGGTACTCTGAAGGAGGAGACGGAGATCGGGCGTGCTTTCCCTGTGACAGGGAGGCAGCGATTAATGTTGACAATCTCTCTTCTAATCCTCCCAGAGCTGAGGAAAAAACCTCCTCTGTTACATACACAGGAGCAGGTGAACTGAGGACAGCCACAGTACCAGGTACTCCTGCGGGGTCTCTACGGTCACTAACCTCTGAATTTTCAGGGGAGACTGGTGCAGCAGAAGCATGCCCAAGATCCTCAGAGCCCGATGGAGACCCCTTTCGCTTCCTGGAGGATTTAGTTCCGGAGCTTCTGGACGGCATATTCCTAAGCCCAAAGCTGAGGTATTCCAGCCGTAATACACCACTTTTACTGAGAATAGTCTAGCACAATTGCTGCTATATAACAGTTGGTGTCTACTAAAGTGCCTTTCTAGGGGATGCCTGCATCAACCACCTCTGTGTGCCTTTTTACTGTTGCTAGCTCTGTCTGTGCACTTCAATAGCCAGCTGTGATTGCCTTTAAACATGCTGGATGCCCGCACATGCGCAGTAGCGCCGCGGCGCACACCGAGCATCATCCACCCGCTCCGCCCCTTTTTCCAGATCGCCTCTATATAGAGAGGCGCGTGCCCGCGCACGCACGCGGGCACGTGCGCCTTCGGCGCCTTTTTTGAAAAAATAAGGAGCTAGATGGGAGCCAGGGTCCCTGCCGCAGGGCCCGGGGATGGATGAGCGCAGCAACAGGGCAGAGGAGACAGCTTCCCAAAGAGAACTTACCAACTGCCTGGATTTGACTTCGGAAGAAACAAAACCACATTACAAGAAAAAGAACCATAGCGGCCTCTAGTGTTTAACACAGGTACCGCAGTCTTACACATTTTTTTTTTTTTTCTTGCCTACTATTAAAATTTTTACATTTTCTCAGTAGTAACAGGCATACACAGAATATTAGCGGGAATACCTTAGGTAACAGGCAGAAAGACAAAATAGGCTTGGGGGTCCCCCAATAGAACCAAGTTCCTGAGGGCCCCCACTTACCTTTTCCTCGCCGCAGGACTCTGTTTGGTCCACAGAAGCCCAAACTTCACCTATCACGGCAGGCATTGTAATTAAACCTTCAGGGACCGGGTTCCCAAGGATTCCACTCCCCTGGACCTGTATAGCACCCTGCACAGAAAACATCTTGGTCGTGGGTATGACCAGAGCTCTGGATCCCAGGGTCCAGCCCTCCTAAGAGAGGCATTACAGGCAAAACCTTGCTCTTCTCTTGCAAGGCCCGGGTACCGACCGTTTAGCTATGAAGCTTTTTTGGTCGGATCCGGTATAGCTTACTGAGGCCCAAAAGAACCTGTACGCAAGCTCAGTGAAAAACACATGTTACTTCTTGGCCAACACCTTAGACACTGGCAAAAAACTGAGGTACTCCCGGATGGGAGGGGCTTATATAGGGGAGGGTACTTCCGGTTTTGGAAGTTGCCAGTGCCAGCACCTGAAGGTATCTATATAACCCACATAGTAATGACTATGCCGCTCTGTGTCCCGTGATGTACGAGAAAGAAAATTGTATGAACATGGGGAGAGAGCTGGTAAACTGTTGGCCTATCTAGCACATAGTGAGGATAGACCCCCTACTGTCATTTCCCTCACTGGTCCTAATGGGGAAAAGATTATGGAACCCCAGGCTGTAACTTCCAAATTTAGGGACTTCTTTTCTCAACTCTATACGTCCCAGGTTTCTACCACTGAAGCTCAATTGGAGGATCTACTGGCGGAAATCATCTTTCGACAGCTAGATGATGCCCAAATGGCTATGCTAGACGCACCTCTTACACTCGACAAAATAACCACAGCGATTGCGAGCTTCGCCAAATCCAAGGCCCCGGGTTCAGATGGGTTACCCATAGAATTTTACGCCCAATACAGCGAGATACTTGCCCCCAAGTTATTGTCCCTCTTCAACCATTTATTTAACAATTTCACCTTACCCCCATCGATGGGCGAGGCGGTAATTATCCTCATACCTAAGCCGGGCAAGGACCCAGGCCTCCCGGAATCTTATAGACCCATATCGCTCATCCAGGTAGACATAAAGATCCTGGCTAAAGTACTTGCCCTACACCTTAACCAAGTGATTCTAACCCTGATCCATGCTGACCAAACTGGATTTATGCCGGGGCGTAACACCTCCTTCAAACTCAGAAAATTGTATATTAACTTACAAGCGACACATACTAATGTTGGGTCCCGGGTGGTGGTGGTGGCTTTGGACACTGCCAAGGCCTTTGACTCGGTAGAGTGCCGGTACCTATGGGGATGCCTCCGTAGCTTTGGTTTTGGACCTAAATTCATCAAGTGGGTTCAATTATTATATCTGATACCCAGGGGTAAAGTAGTGGCCAACGGGAGGGCCTCCCAGACATTTGACTTATCCAGGGGCACTAGACAGGGCTGTCCACTGTCTCTGCTCCTCTACGCCTTGGCGGCGGTGCCCCTTGCAATCTCCATTAGAGAGGACCCCAAGATCCAGGGTCTCTGCCTTGGTTCCCTGACTGAAAAAATTAGCTTATACGCAGACGACACGCTACTATACCTGCCCGACTCTGCCACATCTCTTCGGAAGGCGTTACATATGATTGAACACTTTGGTCAGTTCTCTGGCCTTAAAATTAATTGGGAGAAATCTCAAATATTGCCTATGGGTAGTTTCCCTTCTCCCAAGCTACAGGCACAGTTACTACTCTAGCGAGTGAACACTATCAAATATCTTGGAGTTTTGGTGAATAGAACACTGGCTGACTATATATCCCTAAACATAGAACCCCTTTTCGCTCTCATCAAGTCTAGAACCCAGGTATGGGCGAGACTACCGCTCAGTGTGGGGCCGCATTAATATCGTTAAAATTATATTATTTCCTAAAATATTGTATATACTCTGGCACACACTCGTATACTTACCCTTGAAATTTTTCAAGTCAATGGAGGCCATACTCACAACATTTATTTGGGGTACCAACAGACACAAGCTGGCCTGGAGAGTCCTTAAGAACCCTACTGACCCAGGTGGAACAGCCCTCCCTGACATAAATCTTTATTACCTCACATCCCAACTGTCTCAACAATACCATATAGATAAAACCAACAGACTCAGATTCCTCACCCTCCTCTGTCCACGGTGGGCGCAACTAACCACTGACCCACTCACTGCAATTGCAGTGGGACATAGTGGGAATAACTCCAATAGAGACCGTGGGTCCCTATTGTACCAATATAGGCGCGTATGGGACATCACCACTAAAACATTAACGACCCCTAAACACAACAATTATACCCCTTTATGGCACAATAGACTACTCTCAGAGTTTCCCTTGATCCCTGACACGGAGATATGGTGCGAACATGGAATATATTATTTGCACCACATAATTTCCGATGGCACACTTAAAAACTTTGAGGACCTCCAAAATGAGTTCCTGCTGCCCAATTCTATGCTTTTTAGATTCTTCCAAGTGCGTCACGCAGCCCAAGCTCAGTTTCCCCAGCCTTTGCCACAATCTTCACCCAATGTTTTTATGGCAGTGGTTAAGGGTGTGGACCCGCGAAAGCTGATCTCTGATTTTTATGTCATGCTTCTCACCCCATCATCTACCACGCTAGCTTACAGCCTTAAACCAAGATGGGAAAGAGAGGTGGGCCCGCTGGAGGATGAGGAGTGGAGTGAAGCACTTAAATAATGCAAGACTGTATCCCCCAAGCTCTCCGACAGACTGACCCAGTTATACGTGGTGCACCGAGCATATCTCAACCCCCTAAGAATCGCCCGCTTTAGACGACAGTCTTCTACCTCGTGCACAATGTGTACCCAAGCGACGGGCACATCCTTCCATCTACTCTGGGCGTGCCCGGTCCTTCAGGGTCTGTGGAAGCAGATTGTTGACTTCCTCCATGATGACATGGGATCCCCATTGACCCTGGACCCCAAACAATGCTTACTGGGGATATTCCCCAACTCTGAGATGGACAAATTCACTAAAACATTCTTGCATGAAACATTGTTTTCTGCTAGAAAAATTATAGCCAGACAGTGGATGAGACCCACTCCCCCCAGCTTCAACGATTGGAAACTAGATATAAATAAGACACTTCCCTACAAAAAGTTCATATATGTTAACAGAGGTTGTCCAGATAAGTACAACAAAATCTGGGATAGATGGCTGGAGTCCGCAGACACATGCACTGATGGTCCGTAAAACTATACATCCTTCTAGCGTGCAATTCCATGAATAGCGTGGACATAGGGTTTTCCATTCATTGATAGTCACTGAGTCCAGTGTTCAATCTGAACAAGTTTTTTGATCTGCTGTGCCTATATATGTATAAGCCACATTTCTTTGTTTTATGCATTTCTCCAGTATTGCCTTGTAACTTGCAGAATTATGTTCCAAATGTAAATTGTTCAATAAAAAAAAAAAAAAAAAAATGCTGCACAAACCATTTCAGTAAGGGACTGCACCATCAATCTTTCAGATTGTGAAGCTGAAAAGGGTTCCTCTACTGTTGACTCTTCATAAGCAGAAACATCAGAGTGTCCTTTCTCCTGATCCCCTGGGGGTAAGTCAATATCCTCCGGATATTGCTGCTCTGCCGCTAGGGAGCCCTAGGGGGGAGAGGGGGATCTGCTGCACTTCTTTTCAGGAAAGGAAGATGCGATCAATGCTGTCAACCTCTCCTCCAACCCTCCCAAGGCTAAAGCAAAAACCTCCTCTGTAATATAAACAGGAGCAGGTGACATGAGGGAGAATGCAGCACCTAACAGGCCCGATGGCTCACCCTGGGCAACTACATCTGACTTATCAGGGGAGGATGGAACTGTGGAGGCATGACCGAGATCCTCAGAGCCTGATGGTGAAACCTTTGGCTTCTTAGGAAGCGTAGTCCCAGAACTCTTGGAAGGCATAGTCCTAAGCACAAAAAGCACAGGTACTTATAAATGTAGCGGGTGTTTGACTTTATGTGAGGACTCTGGTGGTGTGAGGTTCCTTGGGGCCTGCAGGTGGCGTTGTTGCCTTGGGTCAGAGTTGAACTCGCATCGCAAACTGTGCCTTTTTGTCCTCCCCTGGAGCTGGTACAGCGGGGCGGGGAACCCGCTGTGACGCAAAGGGAGAGGTCATAAGAGGGGCAGACGCCCTGATTTTGGGAAGAGAGTCGGAGGACGCGGCCGCACCCAGGCACCTTCAGCTTGGGTGCTGGCGTTCCGGTGTTTCAGGCCTAGGCGCCCTTGGCCTGGCTGGAGCAGGGATGGAGTCCATCTCAGGCACCTTTAGCCTGGGGTGAGGTACTATGGCGGATGCCTGGGGCTCAGTACCTTCGACTGAGTTCCGCGAGGGTGGAGGAAACCGGGGGGGCCCTAACTCCTTGGGTGCCCGTGTCTGAGTTCGTGAGGACTGGTGTGCAGTAACTTCTCTGAAGAGCCCGGCGCAGCATCGCTGGTGACGGAGAGGCCTCCACTTCTCCCTTGGACGGATTTTCTTCCTCTGACAGGGGCAAAGTGAGTGAAGGTAATTCACGTTCTATATTACCTAGTCAGTGGCAGTGACTATTCACCACTGGTGACAGCACAGTGGGCAGCAGCAAGAAGGGAAAGGATTGTGCCTCGATCTGTCCCCATTTTCCAAAGGAGAAAGATTGTTTTATTGCTTGGCAAGAAGAATAAAACTGAGTTGTACCTATTCACTGTGTGGAACTTGGGTTACTAAAGCAAAGGAGTCAGGGACGAAGGACTGGACTTGACTCTAGGACACCTACACAAAAGCCCAATCTTCTGGCCTTCACCTCCCAGTTACGGAGGACATGGGCCGTGGTGTGTATCATCTCTCTCTCCCAGGTACCCCTAGACAACAGCCAAATAACCGATAAAGAAAGGGAGAGGGGTGAGGCCGCTACATAAACAAAAATTTGCATCTACTGCTGAGCTATAATCCAGCCAGAAATGCTGTTATTAAAGTTCAGCCTGATGCTGAGCAGAAAGTGTCTGTGGAATGCCTGTATCGAGTCTAAATGCCTGTCATGAACGCTGCTGTGTCCCTCCGTCATTCAGATTGCTACTGACACAGAGGCTTTCATGGGCCTGCGTCACCCACCATGTGGACACGGGACACGCAATGGCTGCTAAGCCCCACCCCTTTCTTTCTTCTTTCCGGAACGCCTGTACTTAACACAGTATTCCCGCGCACGCGCGTACACGTGTCAGCACTGTTGTGGGACATGGCGTGGGAGGAGAGGAGGAGGGAGAGAGCACTGAGGCTCGCTGTAAGCCACACAAGGAGCGGAACCACCAGAGCATGCCTCTATGAACCAGCCAGCCCTACAGGATGACCGTGAGTAGCAGCTAACAGCTGCGATTGTTACATCAAAACGAGCAGTAGCTGTATTTCACTAGCTAGACACAGACAGATCCCCTGCACACAGAGCAACATAGATATGTGGAAGACAGGTATGCCCTCTAGTGGCAATTTACAGGCATAACAACAACTGCTCAAAAGAAGGTTTCCTGAGTGAACTTAGTTCCTCAGGAACCTTTGCTTACCTTTCCCGCCGCAGGATTCTGCTGAAAAAACAGACAGACCCAATCTTCACCCATCATGGCGGGTTATGTCAACAGAACTTCAGAGACCGGGTTCCTAGCTAGGGTTTCCACTCCCCTGGACCTGTATCGCATCCTGCCAACAAACTTTTAGTATTTGTCCTAACCAAAGTACTGGAACCCAGGATCCAGCCCTCCTAAAAGAGGCATTACAGGCAAAACCTTTCTCTTCTCTATCGAGGCCCGGGTACCATCCACTTTGGCCTCAGTGGCATTTTGGAAGGATCCAGTGTATAGCTTGCTTGATCTAGAAGGATCTTTTCCAACACTTCATTACACATCCTAACCGTGACCAACACCTTAGACACTGGCGAAAATATTGAGGTACTCCCTGGATGGGAGGGGTTATATAGGGATGGGGATTTCCTGTCTTGGGTGTGCCAGCGTCCATCACCTAAAGGTAGGCCTATAACCCACATAGTTATTACTATGCAGCTCCGTGTCCTGTGATGTACGAAAAAGAAATCTGTATATATACCTCTTTTGAAGCCGCTCCGACCCAATCCCATGCTGAGCTGTTAGCCGCGGCTTCACTGTGGAGGTGGGGGCAGACAACACATCTGACAATGGAAGCCCTATAGTAACTCTATGGGCGACGTCAGTCCCCATTAATTTCACAGCCGTTGTCGGCTGTGTCCTCTACAGAGTTATTGGGTGAGATCGGTTTCAACAAAGGTATGTATACAGATTTTGTTTACAGGGCAAGAAAGGATAGTGTTGGATAGTGTTGGGATTTTAGTTTTAGGGTGGATTTCTACTTTAACCACTTCAGATCCGCGCTATAGCCGAAAGACGGCTGCAGCGCGGACCTGAACTGCCGGGTGGACGTCCCCAGGACGTCCTCTTGTTTACTTCCGCAATGCGCGCCCGCGGCGGCGTGCATCGCGGAAGAGCTGTGCCCGCTGTGTCACGCGGATGCCGATGCGCGTGCCTGGCGGCCGCGATGTCCGCCAGGTACGCGCGATCGGCGGTCACAGAGCCAGGGACGTGGATCTCTGTGTGTAAACACAGAGATCCATGTCCTGCTAGGGAGAGGAGACTGATGGTGTGTCCCTTGTACATATGGACAACCATCGGTCACCTCCCTCAGTCAGTCCCCTCCCCCCACAGTAAGAATCACTCATGAGGGAACATATTTAACCCCTTCCCACCCCCTAGTGGTTAACCCCTTCACTGCCAGTCACATTTATACAGTAATCAGTGCATTTTTATAGCACTGTTCGCTGTATAAATGTGAATGATCCCAAAATAGTGTCAAAAGTGTCCGATGTGTCCGCCGCAATATCGCAGTCCTGACAAAAATTGCAGATCACCGATATTACTAGTGGAAAAAAAATAAAAATAAAAATGTCATAAATCTATCCCCTATTTTGTAGGCGCTATAACTTTTGCGCAAACCAATCAATAAACGCTTATTGCGATTTTTTTTTCCAAAAATATGCAGAAGAATACGTATCGGACTAAACTAAAAGAAAAAAAAAAGAAAAAAAAATTGGGATATTTATTATAGCCAAAAGTAAAAAATAGTGTTTTTTTTTCAAAATTGTCGCTCTTTAAAAATAAAACCGCAGAGGTAATCAGATACCACCAAAAGAAAGCTCTATTTGTGGTAAAAAAATGATAAAAATGTCATTTGTGTGTAGTGTTGTATGACCGCGCAATTGTCATTCAAAGTGCGTCAGTGCTGAAAGCTGAAAATTGGTCTGGCAGGAGGGGGGTTTAAGTGCCCAGTAAGGAAGTGGTTAATAAATACTATACATCAAATGTAAATACGTGATCACTTTACATCAGACCAAAACAATGTGCAGAATATCAGAGCTTGAGACTACAAATATGTACAGTTTACAGGTTTAGACTCATCATAAACAAATATAATCCTTCATAATAATTGCTATGCTATCCTACGTGCCATCATCAGAAAACTCATACCTACAGGCATTTATCGACACCACCCTAGGTGGATCTCAAATGTAATGTATGTGTGTCCCTGCAACAGGTTTTAAAATAATTTTTAGCCTAGCAGTTTTTGAACATCATCAGTTACCTAGTAGAAAAGTTTATACAGTGGGGAGAACAAGTATTTGATACACTGACGATTTTGCAGGTTTTCCTACTTACAAAGCATGTAGCGGTCTGTAATTTTTATCATAGGTACTCTTCAACTGTGAGAGATGGAATCTAAAACAAAAATCCCAAAAATCACATGGTATGATTTTTAAGCAATTAATTTTCATTTTATTGCATGACATGTCTCACAGTTGAAGAGTACCTATGATAAAAATTGCAGACCTCTACATGCTTTGTAAGTAGGAAAACCTGCAAAATCGTCAGTGTATCAAATACTTGTTCTCCCCACTCTAGGTACATAATTCTAAAGCAAGAAGGTGACTGCCCTTCAGCCTAGGTTTATGGCATCTACTGTAGTGCCTAAAACATCCAGTGATATTGGCATTGTGGTCTTCAGGAGGCATGGCACAATTTTGTTGGTTTTAGCTGGAATACTAAAAGGGCAGACATTTTAAGGGTGGCTGTACACCACTTGCTCTGAAGTAGAAGGCATACTTGTCAAAAGCGTTCTTTGCTATGACCATGGTAGACTTCTATGGATTATTACAGAGGATTGCATTTACAAAGGAGAGGACCAGACAGAAGCATGTTCTGTGGATGAGGTAAAATATCTGGGATAGGTAAGGATTAGAACTTTTCTTATCTCTGGAACAAGAAAGAGGATACATTAGTCTTGACGTGTGCCTGATCTAAAAAACAAGCCTTCTCCGTACTAAGGAGTCTACAAAAATTCAAGCCCACACTTTCATAATATCTCACCCCAACTACTGCAATATGCTCGTAAGCTCCTTGAGAGCAAAGCCGGATGTGAATGTAAAGTATGTAAAGGACTGCCATAAATTGTCTGCACTTTTTTTTCACCATTATCACATCAGCAATCTACCTCTACTAAAGATGTGACGCGGTCTAAAAAATTGTGTATATAATTGTGTATAAATAATTATAACTAGAGAACTTGAAAAACCTTCACTTACTGTGGCATCGTCATCACTACAGCCATCTTGAATATCTGCCAGCAGCTGTTCCAAGCGTAGTTTTTCATCATCCATAAAAAGGACATGAGACCCTGCTTCTTTCACTAACTGTAAAAAAAAAAGCAGTAGTTTATATTTCATTGTCCGGCCCATGTGGTTTTCTTCCTCATTAGTGTCTGAATAAACAAATAATTATATATAATATACACCAAAGTTCAAGCTGAACTCTGGGATCCAGGTGCTATTGCATACGTTTACCCATCTCCCCAGTAACCGTAGACACTTACATTTACTTTTCAAATTTTAAGCTGTAGTGTGCAGAAACAGTATATTTTATTAAGTAACCCCCTCACCAGGGCTTTATTGACAACAATGAATAAACTAGAAGTGAATTGAACATTTATTATTATCTTTTCCTGCCAAACCAGCTGCTGATATGGCCTGTGCTTGTAATCATACTGGAAAAAATAACATTAAAAAAGGTCCACTTCTAGTTTATTCACATTTCCAAGAAAGCCTAGATGAAGGAGGCACTCTTGAACCCCCGAAAAACATTGGCTACTTCTTGGATTATCCCCCTGACTTTTATCAGAATAAAGTTGGACTGTATCTGGACCTCTTAGCAGTTGTGTGACACTTCAGTTAAAATTTTTGTAATATACTTGCTATGGCCAGGCATTGGGAAGAGCAATTAGAATAGAGGGGAAATATTACAGTGGGGACACTATTTTTTGTGACCCTGATGACACACCAGGATTCCCTCACTTTGGAGGGATTTCCTCTCACTTTCTGTTTTGGCTATGGGACAGAAAGTGAAGGAAAATCTCTGCATTGGAACATAGATGGCAAAAAAAACAAAAAAACTGACAGGGGTTAAAACCCTCCCTTACTTATGGAGCACATGCGCGGACTCTAGCGGTGCGGTTATGTGGTGTTAGAGCTCTGCACCGTTCGGGAGGAGAGCCGCAATTTCCTCACAACCTGCAAGTATATTAATATACCCACGGGGTAAAGCTAGTGCCCGGGACTATTCTGGACAATTTTTGGGGGAAATTATGGCGTCAGGAGGCAGCCGTGCGAAGTTAAAGAATCCCCTCATGAAGAACTCTAAGGGGAAAGCCGCAGCTAAAATGGCGCCGCCCCCCTCTTCTTCATATACAGCCTCTGTGTGCTCTCACAGGCAAAGACTGACACAACCTGATTCCCCAGCAGAGTCTGATAGTGAACTATTTACCTCACAAGACCCCCCCACAGATTTCTCATGTAGCTCCAGCAATATTAAAACAATTTTAACATATGCTGAACAAAGCGCTAAAACAAACATCAGATCAAATTACAGCTAATCTCACTAGAGAAATAAGAGAAATTGGCAAGCGCACAGCAGCACTGGAACTTAAAACATATGATTTGGAAAATGTCTCACTTGAACACTCTATGGAAATAGAAACCCTCAAAGAGGAAAACCTAATGCTTCAAACCAAAATTGAAGACCAAGAGAACAGAGCCAGAAGGTCCAACCTACGTATCAGGGGAATTCCTGAGTCCATCACTGACATACAATCCACCATAACTGCTTTGTTCCAGGAATTGCAACCAGCCATTCCTATAGAAAGGTTCGAATTTGACAGGATTCATCGTGCCCTTGCTGCAAAAAAACCTGACGGTCCCCCACGTGATATAGTAGTGAAATTACACTATTATCGTACGAAGGAACAGCTTCTATCATCTGCCAGAGAAAAAAAACAGCTAAATTTCCAAGGCAATGACTATCAATTATTTGCTGACCTATCTCAGCTAACGATTGCAAGAAGGAAAGCAATGAAACCCCTTCTCCTGGAATTACAGCGATATAACATCATTTATCAATGGGGGTTCCCATTTTTCCCTACACTTTGCTCACAAGGGGAAAAAATATACTTGTAGATCTTTTAAAGAACTCCAGCAAACTCTAAAGCCCTGTACACACGATCGGATATCCTATGGATTCTAATCCGATGTTTTTTTCCATCGGAAATCCGATGAAACTGTCTTCCATCAGTCTTGTCCACACACCACCAGTCAAAAAACCGACCGTTTCAAACGCGGTGACGTAAAACAGTCAGATGAGCCGAGAAAGATTAAGTTCAATGCTTCTGAGCATGCGTCGACTTGATTCTGAGCATGCGTGGGTTTTTTATCAGATGGAGTTCCCCACAGACGATATTAATTTGCTATCGGTTTTTTAACCATCGGATAAATTTAAAACATGTTCTATTTTTAAACACTGATGGAAAAAAGACAGATGGGGCCCATACACGATCGGTTTGTCCGATGAAAACAGTCCATCAGACAGGTTTTACCAATGAAAACAATCGTGTGTACACGGCTTTACAGACCTAAATCTCATGGAACCAGCACCACGAAACACTCCAACCCACAGAAGATCAACATCTCTCTCATCCGCAGGAAATTCTTCTCAACCCAACCTGAAAAATGGAAACCATCCTACCTATAAGAAAGGCCGCTTTTCTTCTCCTCCTCAGGAACGTGATGATTCTATGGATTGAAAGATGCTCCTATAACAGAGTATATGCCTCACTCTTCACCCTCCTACTAGTCTTTTTAAAGACTCTTAAGCCTCGTACACACGACCGGTTTTCTCGGCAAGAAAACTGTTGGGAGAGCTTTCTTGCCGAGAAAACCGGTCGTGTGTACGAGGCTTTCAGGTTTCTCATCAAGAAAACTGCCCGGAATCTCGACGAGAAAAAAAGAAGACCTGCTTTCTTTTTTCTCGTCGGGAGTCTCATTTTTCTCGTCGTGATTCTCGTCAGACTGTATTTGGACGAGAAAACCGTTCGTGTGTATGCTTTTCCAAGTCTTCAAAAACCGTGCATGGTCAGAATCAAGTATGAGACGGGAGCGCACCTTCTTGTAAAACTAGCGTTCGTAATGGAGATAGCACATTCGTCACGCTGTAACGAACTGAAAGCACGAAGACTGAAAAGCGCAAATCGTCTCTCCCCAAACTTTTACTAACACGCAGTAACACAAGATCAGCAAAAGCAGCCTAAGGGGTGGTGCCATTGGAATAGAACTTCCCCTTTATACTGCCGTCATACGTGTTGTACGTGACCGCGCTTTACAACAACGAGATTTTGGATTGACAGTGTGTATGCAAGGAAAGCTTGACAAGAATCTCGTCAAGCTTGACAAGAAACCCGTCGAGAAAAACTATGATTCTCGGTCGTGTGTACAAGGCTTTAGTGTCACACCTTATACAGGTTTAATTCAATAACATAAACTGTCACACTCCGTTTCCCTTTTTGCCCTCCAGAATTGTATGCCCAATGTTTATTTTGATTATTCCCACTTCAGATGATTTTCCAGATCGGCATATGCAAACTGCAGCCACAGTCCTAAGTTTTCTTCATAGCCTATCGCATAGTGTTTATTACCCTAGATATACATGTATATTTTTTTTGACCTATATAACAGGCATAGCTAAAAGGTCTTTTTGGCATTCATAAGAAATTTTATAGCCAAAGGTCTAATTCTGTTTTAATTTTTAAGATCTAGTTGGCCTTCAGATTTTCATTAGGAAGTCTTAACTAAATGTAGTATTAGTACTATAACTGTGGGAACTCTTCACTTTTTCCTTTTCCTGGTAGTATATCTTTGTTATACACCCATTGTTAACATTGAGGTTTTTTGATCATGTTTCACCCCCCAATTCCCATAATCACTTCCTTAAGCTTATCTTACCTTCCTATCTGGAAATATAGGGATAGTCAGTTGTCATCCCCTTATTTCCCATTACCCCTGCCACATCCTCCATAATATAGTTAATTATAATATTATTAGTCTCTATTACAAGTTGTGTGGTTTATAATGAAGTACATCAATAAGATGTTTTCATTAGAAGGCTCTCCTCCCACGAACGGGAGATCCGTGCGCCCTATTCTGCCTCCCTCATTCGGCCACATTTATTATGTGGAAGTCTGACGGAAGCATCTTTTCCCCTGAGGTTGATTTTTGTCTCCGCTCACGGGAACTGTTTGAATGTATCTTTATGTTGATTTACATATTATTTTCTTTAACCATTTCTGTATTACTCCTTTTCTCCACCTCAGTACTCATCTCCAATTCTTTCTTCTCCTCCTTCAAGTTCACCTGGATTACACCAATTGACCAGAGCAACCTGCTTTGGGGTAAGTTTCTTTTGTCTACTCTGCTACCATGGCACCACTAAACATTTTGTCCCTGAATGTCCAGGGACTAAACATCCCCCAGAAACGTTCCAAGGCCTTCCGTGCATTCCATGCCAGAAGGGCGCATATAGTTTGTCTACAAGAGACCCACTTCACGAACACTTCCACATCCAAATTTATGTCCCACTTTTATCCGCAAACTTTTACGGCTTCAGCTACCTCTAGGCAGCGAGGCATCCTCATAGCCTTTCACCGCTCTACTCCATTTACCCTCCAATCTCAAATTCAAGCCCCAGAAGGATGCTACTTAATCCTCACAGGCCATATTATGGACACTGAAATTACTGTATTTACATACTACACACCCAATAAGCAACCAAACCGTTTATGTCACACTTATTACAAGTCGTGAATGATCACAAAACAGGAACAGTCATACTGTGTGGAGACTCCAACCAGGTCCTCCTCCCATCTCTAGATTAATCCCCGTATACCCCAGTCCACACTACATCTAAATTGTCGTTTTCCCAACTACTATCCAAATATAATTTAGTAGACTCATGGAGAGAATGTAATCCCACAAAACGTAGATATACATACTACTCTCACCCTCGACCATATTCTCCTAACTATCGGTATGATCCCTGAAATAATCACAGCAGACATAATCCCCATCCCATGGTCTGACCATAATGCAGTAATTACCTCTATTAAATCCACATTACCCAAAGGCCACGACCCCACTTGGTATCTCCCAGACATTCTGCTCAAGCACCCATCTTACCGTCAAACCATTGAAAAAGCCATTAAAGACTATCTCTTAATACCAGCCCCGAAATAAATACACTAACACTTTGGGAAGCTCATAAGCCAGCGATCCGCAATACAATACAGAAACAATCAGCCATATTCAAATGTGAACAGAAAACCCTTGCACGTAAACTGGAATCTAAATTTAATGCTGCCTTTTTATCCCATCAAGACAATCCATTGCCACTAACAAAATCCCGCTTAGACAAATCTCGTGTCGCATATGATTTATTCCTAACCGAAGCAGTTAAAAAATCTTATAAACGATCAAGACATAATTATTTTATGAAATCAAATAAGGCGGGAACTTACCTAGCACGCACGCTTAACTCTTTGAACAAACCATTTAACCCAATTTAATTGAAACTGGCGAAAGTTGTTTACACGAGTAACCCTACCAAAATAGTTCAGAGATTTCATTCCCACTTAACCTCCCTATATACATCCCCCAACAACTTTGATCCAAAAGCAGCAGATGCATTCTTCTCTGATATAAATCTACCAGAACTTCGAAGCCCTTAGCCAAAAGAATGTCTTAGAAGAAAAAATTACACCAGAAGATGTCACCATAGTTATCAAAGACCTAAAGTTAAATAAAAGGCCGGGCCCAGATGGATACTCCGCCTTACATTACAGAACATACACCGACACTTTATCACCAATCTTAGCTGAAGCTTTTAATGCACTGCTAGAAGGTAAATCTTTTAGACAGGAAACATTAACGGCCATAGTTTGCATGATCTCTAAACCTCTCACTGATGACACCCTATGTACAAATTACCGCCCAATTTTGCTTCTAAACCTCAATATCAAAATTCTAGCTAAAATTTTAGCCAACAGATTAAACAATATAATAGGGAATCTCATCCACAAAGATCAAGTGGGTTTCATGCCAACACGCCAAGCAGGAGACAATGTCCGCCGAGCAGTTCTACTAGCACAGATAGCTAAAGCCAAACATATACCCTCCTGTTTCCTATCCCTTGACTTAAAAAAGGCTTTTGATTCTGTATCATGGACTTACCTGCGCTACAAATTACAAAAATGGGGTTTTGGCACCCACTTTCTGACTTGGATCGAGGCACTCTATAACACACCAATTGCACATGCAGGTTACAAATCCAATCCATTTAATATAGAAAGAGGAACTCGCCAGGGATGTCCACTTTCTCCCCTTTTATTCGCCTTTTAGTGGAGCCATTAGCCCAACGAATCTGTTCAGACCCTACAATCACTGGTATAGAAACTGCTGGATACCAACATAAACTATGTCTATTTGCAGATGACATATTACTATTTTTGTCATCCCTACAAGTTTCAGGACCCAACCTCCTACCCATCCTCAACACCTTTGGGATGATTCCTGGGCTCTTAATAAACCCTAAAAAATCCAGAGTCCCTTTCCAAATTAGAGTCAGACTCGGTTAAACATGCACTCCCATTTATATGGGCAGAGATGTCAATTCCTTATTTGGGGATTCACCCAGCAGCCTCATATTCCGACCTTTTCGCAGCAAATTATCCCCCACTTCTAAAACAAATCACAAAACTTTTACAGCAATGGACACATCTCCCGATTTCTTGGAAAGGTAAAATTAATGCAATCAGAATGACAATTCTCCCAAAACTACTTTACTTATTTAGAGTCTTGCCAATCTCAATCCCATTTTATTACCTCTTAGATTACTGCACAAAAGAACAGCACATTTTTTTGTGGGGCTCCACCAAACCCTGTATATCATTACACGCATTACATTTACCTAAACTCAGAGGTGATCTTGGATTTCTGAATTTTGCAAACTACTATAGAGCTGCACACATTGCCAGCCTCTCAAAATATCATGCTACTCATGAAATTCCTTTATGGGTAATAATAGAAGCCGCAGAATGTGACCCACTCTCCATCTCCAATTTGTTATGGCTCCTCCCCAAAGAACGTAAAACCCTGCGTAACCCCATTACCAAATATTTTTTATCCCTGTGGGACAAACTTAAATTTAAACACCAACTACAATCTCCCCACAACCCTCTATTATCATTTTCCAAAAACCCAGCTTTCTACCCAGCTTGGGTCTCCCAAAATCATTCAAGGTTTGGACCTCACTGAACATTACACGGCTTAGTAACCTTATATCTCCTACATCCTTCCTTACATTTCCAACCTTATGCGACACCTATAATCTACCGAATTCCGAACTCTTTAGATTCCTCCAAATCAAATTTTTTTTATGCACCACTACTAAGTACTACTAACGCTTTGTCCCAAATTACGAATTTTGAATCAGCCTGCCTGAAAAATCCCCACTCAAGGAGGTATGATATCTTCTATATACTCCCAAATCTCTACTCATCCTGGCCTCGATAAACCTCCATATACCCGCAAATGGGAGGAGGACCTGGTAAGAACATTTGATATGGTTGGTCAAAAATCTGGTCTGCAACAAAATCTTCATCCCCAAACATCCTGGGGGTAGAAACCAACTATAAGGTTTTAAATCGATGGTATCTCGTCGCCTCCAGATTGGCCAAATTTACGCCAAACCACACAGCTCAATGCTTTCGAGGATGTTCTGACCCGGGCACCCACTTGCACATATGGTGGTCCTGCCCATTGGTACAGATATATCGGAAAAAGATATTTGGAATTGCCTTCAGAATGTTTAATCTCAATGTGCAACTAGACCCAGCCACAGCCACTGCCTAAAACCAGACTATATATCATACAGACAATTTAAAATCCTTATCCAACTTACCACAGCAGCTAAGCAAACAATTGCTAGGGCATAGAGGACCGCTGACCTAGAGATACCCGAGACTGAAAGCAGGCTAAATGTTTTTATGTCTCATGCCAAGATGCTGGCAATAGAAAGGGACCAAATTCCGGATTTTGAAAAAACATGGAATCCTTGGATTAACTACCCTTTATCGCCAGTCTGCGATAACAAAATTCTCATGCCATGGTAGCTGACAACCTTACTCAGATAGAAGTGACTTACAAACCCAAACTCTTAGAACCCAGCTGTTACCCTACTCTTTATTGTGCAGATCATAATGCTCTTTTTACATCCTCAGACAAAAAGCCATGTCACATGTGCCAATACAGTGCACTTTCTTCTCTATCTCTCCCACTACTCTTTTCTACTCTTCTTCTGTGTGCCTTTATTTTTTCTCTCTCTCCTCTCTCTCTTTTTTCTTTTTAAATTTTCTTTTTGGTTCTATTTTTTCTTTTTTTCTGAAGAGTAATAAAGTATTATTCTACTTAATTGTTTTAATAGTTCTGGTCCAAGCTATTACCCATTACGGTAGCATAATTTTCACCGTAAATAGTTATCTTACATTGTATTAACTAATGTACTTTTTCTATAGAAGTTAAATAATCTACCAGTAATTTACTGATGGACCTTAGAGTTTTACCATTTCTGTTAAACACGTATGGCTCATTGTAATATTTATTACAACAGTATTGTAATTTACTGGCTTATTCAATCAATAAAATACTTTGACATGGAAAACCCTCCCTTACTCTATCCAAAATGAAAATAAAAAAAGTTTTGCCTTTAGTGACACTTTAAGTCATCCTGGCCTATCAAGATGGCCAAAGATCCCAAACCCAGAAGTCAGCACTGGCGGGGGAAACTTGTGGACATCATATCACTGCAGCAGAGGAGAGTATAATGCCGCGTACACACGATTGTGATTCACGGCGGTGAAAACACCGCCGTGAATCACGACAGGAAAAACGAGGGAACGGCTTGTTCCCCCACACACGCCCGTTTTCCCGTCATTTTTTCTCTTGACGAGAAAAACGACCGTGTGTAGTCTCCGCGGCAGTGTTTCCCTACGGGAAAACTGCAGCGGAAAAAAATGACAGGAATCACGACGAGAAAAATTAGAGCATGTTCCAATTTTTCTCGTCGTGATTAATGCAGTTTTTCCCGTCTGGAAAAATGGCAAAAAGCCCACAGACGATCGTTTTTCTCGTCCAAAGGAAAAAATGAAATTTTTCCCGACGGGAAAAATGATCGTGTGTACGCAGCATAATTCTGCTTTAACTGCTGATGCAAAAAAAAAAAAAGGATCATGTGCTGTTTTGCTGCAAGTGCACTAATATGGCTACAAGCACCTTATGCAATTTTCAAAAAGAGAACAAGCAATTGTATGCCATTTAACCCAAGTGCTAAACAAAATAAGCTTGGAAAAAATAAATCAGGAAGGAAATATAATGATAGAGCTGCTCTTCTAGGATTTATGATAGATAAGAAGTGCCAAAATTCATCACATGGAATTTCCTCTGTACATTTCTTCATTCAAGAAAACCAAAAGTACAGGGAACAGTTCATTTTGCATAGAAGACTGTGACCACATCATCACAGTATGAACTACAAGGACCATACTTTGTTAGCTGCATGCAGTATTTGCATCAACAGATTGATGGAAGGGAGAACAATAAAAACATTATGGGAGGGAGACATTACATACTTAGAAAACACATCATGTTAAAATATATACATAATAAATAAATATATATATATATATATATATATATAGCAAGGTTCCCGTTTTTCCTATGTAGATACAGACTACAGTTGACAAACTAGAAGGAACTTAGCTCCCTCCGGTGTTCAATCTTTATATTGCATCTACTTATTATTTTCAATAATATCAAAGCAAGGCATGCTGGAAGTTGTAGTACAGGGAGAAAGAGACTCCATTTGCCATGGATAGCAAATAAACTATAGTACCCACAGTGCAGATGTACTCCCAACGTGCATTGCCTCATCGCTTGGCCTTCTAGGACTGCTTACTTAAAGGAGGGGAGGAGCTATGGAAGGTCTCTCTGGACATCGCCCTGCTAGCAAGTGGAGCGTCTGAGAGGCCTGCTGTGTGTGTGTAGGCCTCACAACCTGGGCCTACTGTTTTCAGAGAGGCCTGTCTGCTAAAGAGAGAAGAATTCTCCTTTGGGAAGCCCAGCTGACATTCCAAGGTGTCCAGATATCTCCACCTACCGACGTCTCGTGGGGTGGAGTGAGGGACGGAAGAGCGGGACAGCGGAGAGATCGTATCGTATCATCAGCAACGGAATCTGCCAGGCGGACTAGGCCAATTCGGGTGAGCGGGCACCTGCCCAGGATATCATTAACTACTTGATAGGCCTGTGACTGTTAAGGCCCACCATCACTAGAATAGTGCGCCACGCACCAGAACTTAGTGAATCGTGTGATAGTACGCAGTTTAACCACTGCAACCCCGTCCTTTTTTTAGCACCTCAATACCGGGCCTATTCTGGCACTTCTCTCCTACATGTACAAATCATCATTCTTTTGCTAGAAAATTACTCAGAACCCCCAAACATTATATATGTTTTTTAAGCAGACACCCTAGGGAAAAAAATGGCAGTCATTGCAACTTTTTTTCTTGCACGGTATTTGCGCAATAATTTTTCAAACGCCTTTTTTGGGGAAAAAAAATTGTTTCATGAATTAAAAAATAACAAAACAGTAAAGTTAGCCCAATTTTTTTGGAAAATATGAAAGATGATGTTACGCCGAGTAAATAGATACCCAACATGTCACGCTTTAAAATTGCACACTCATGGAATGGCGCCAATCTTCGGTACTTAAAAATCTCCATAGGCGACGCTTTAATTTTTTTTACAGGTTACCAGCTTAGAGTTACAGAGGAGGTCTAGTGCTAGAATTGTTGCACGCGCTCTAACGCACGCGGCGATACCTCACATATGTGGTTTGAACGGCGTTTACACATGTGGGCGGGACTTACGTGTGCGTTCGCTTCTGATGGCAAACTACTGGGGACAGGGGCGTTTTAATTTTTATTTTTTACTTTATTTATTATTATTTTTTACACTTATTTAACTTTTTTTTTTTTTTTTATCACTTTTATTCCTATTACAAGGAATGTAAACATCCCTTGTAATAGGAATGTGTGTGGGGTCCTCTTTATTGAGAGATGCGGGGTCAATAAGACCCCACATCTCTCCTCCAGGCTGGAAAGCATGAGATCGTGATTTTTTTTTGCACTGATCTCAAGTTTACTAGTCGCAATGGTGGTTTTGTTTACATCTGAGGACCCGGGCGTGACGTCATCACATCGCGCCCGGGCCTCCGACGGTCATAGAGATGACTGGTGACCATCTGGTCACCAGTCATCTCTATGCTTCTTATCGTGTGTCGGACGATTCATTCTCCGTGCCCCCGATGGCACGGGAGAGCCCGGAGAAGCACCGGTTGGCGGCGGGAGGGGGGGATGTCCCCTCCCGCCACCTATAAGAACGATCAAGTGGTGGAACCGCCGCTATGATCATTCTTATGGTGCACAGAATCGCCGGCACAACAAAAGGATATCTGAATGATGCCTCTAGCTGCAGGCATCATTCAGATATCCCCCTACAAAGCCCAGGACGTCATATGACGTCCACCCAGGATAGGAGATCCCGTCTGTGGATGTCATTTGACTATGGCTGGGTAGGGAAGTGGTTAAAGTTGTCGTTTGCACCGCCTAAGAGTTACACACTCCCAAAAGCATTGCGGGTGTCCAGTTTTCCCTTCAATACCCTTTGGATTACAATGTGTATGTGCACCAACGTTTTGCTAGCGAAGACTACTACCACTGACGAACTTAAATTTAGTCAGGCCTGACTAGAACTGACAGTGACAGGACACAGGGTGGACCAGCAGGTCCTACGGGGGTAGTGCTACACAATTATATATATCACATATATACAGGAATACCCCACTTTTAAGTACACAATGGGGTTTATTTACTAAAGCTGGAAAGCGCAAAATGAGGCTCACTTTTGCATAGAAACCATTGAGCTTCAAGGTTTTATTACCAGGCTTAATTGAACAAGCTGGAGTTAGAAGCTTATTGGTTTCTATGCAGAAGTGAGCTTGATTTTGCACTTTCTTAGCTTTAGTAAATAAACCCCATTGTGTACTTAACCTTCCTAGCGGTATTCCCGAGTCTGGCTCGGGGTTAAATTTCAGCACCAAAAGCGGTAACCCCGAGCCAGACTCGGGCTGCGTCGCAGTGATCCAGGCAGGAATTACTTACCTTGTCCCCTGGATCCTGCAATGCTTCCCCGCTGTGTGATCGAGCCGTCATCTCGCTCGATTCACACACTGCCGAATGCCGCCGAGCTCCGTTCCCTGCGACGTTACGACGCACAGGGACAGAGATCGGCGCCAAATTCAAAAAAGTTAAAACACAGTATACATACAGTACACTGTAATCTTACAGATTACAGTACTGTATGTAATAATTACACACCCCCATTGTCCCTAGTGGTCTGCCCAGTGTCCTGCATGCACTTTTATATAATAAAAACTAATTTTTTCTGCCTGGAAACAGGAGATTGTCCATAGCAACCAAAAAGTGTCCCTTTATGTCAAAAGTGGTTTTAGACCAGCTAAAAAACAGCGATAATAAATTAGAATCACTCGCAGAATTAAGCGATAGTGATTTGTGGGGAAATTCGTCATCAAACTCTGAAAAACACTTTTATTATTATTATATTATTATTTGTTATAATTATTTTATAGTTATTTATTTTATTATAATGTATAATTTTGTTTTTTGAACTTTATCATACCCGGGATGTCTACTAGACTCTGGTTTGGACAGATTTAAGTGAGTTATTCCTAAGAATTACAGGCCTGCAATATAAAATGCCAAATTTCCATGCAGAATAATGGTACCGCTTTCAGCACCTAAAATCTGACAGAATCATACCACCAGGGAGGTTAAAAGTGGGGTATGCCTGTATACATACACATACAGTACAGGGCCACCAAATATAAAAAAATATATCCAGTTAAGCAAAAAACCCTACTGTGACAAACACCAAATAAGTCTTCTGGCTCTATGATTGAATTATGTAAACTCCTGAATCAAATGTCACTATACCACAGTATTCACATGAGCTGGCACGCCTAACTATACCAAGTGGTGAGAGAAGAGAGGGGGGCATGACCGGATGGAGATAAAGAGTGAGGAGTAAGGAGAGAGGAGTGTGTGTGTGTGTGTGTCTCCTCCCATCCCAATGCGTCCCGTCTCCGTGGCACGCCTAACTATACCAAGTGGTGAGAGAAGAGAGGGGGGCATGACCGGATGGAGATGAAGAGTGAGGAGTAAGGAGAGAGGAGTGTGTGTGTGTGTCTCCTCCCATCCCAATGCGTCCCGTGAATTGTTCCTGGTGGGGCCCCAGCAGGGGAGACTAGACCCTCGCACTGCGAGCAAAGCCGCTCTCACCTGCCTTTGACCCGGTCACCCGAGTTTGCGGTTAGTGGAGACGGGAGGAACTGAGGGTTCTCGGGCGGAGAAGGAATGCGGAAGTGAGGGCTGGAAGCAGAGCGTGCAGCAAACCATGTGTCAACAAAGCAGAGCTGTGGAGCACCTAGGAATGTCAGTGAAGCAGTGATGCTGCCTGTTTAAACTGCTGTGGGCTGCACTGATATGATCGCAGTAACCCCGGATTGACTCATCCCATCCCATCCCATCCACCTGGACAATGCTTGACTGATCACAGTGCTTAGACTAAGTTGAGTGCCCGGCATCCAGTATCCTGTATCCTGGAACGGAGAAGTCTCGCTGGAGTCTGTGAGGTTACGTGACTAAAGGATCCGCACTTGACTCACTGTACACTGTATATGGTCTATGGTTTAGTCCTATGGTTTAGTCCATCATTTTAAGGTCATCCATGCTCGGTCCCTTTTTGACAATGTCATGAAGGGAAGGGGCTTAGTCATAATGACATAAAGCGCATGCATGCAAAGGATTGAGAAACCTGATTCAAAAGCTTAATAGAAGGATCCTGCTGCCATTGTCTGATTAGCAATTTAAAAAAAAATTTAAACCCCCCTCTAGCGGCCGAATAGCGCCACTAAAACGATGGTAAAGCGCCGCTAAAACTAGTGGCGCTTTACCGATAACGTGGCCAGCTGGCAGTGTAAATAGCTCTTGAGGATAATTCCACTTCACTCCATGTCCATATAAATATAGTGTGTCTCCAGGGGGGGGGGGGCAATTGACCCCCCTTGCCCTATGGAGCGGACGCAAATGCATATAGGAGGAAGATCAGAGCCAGGAGGAGATATAAATGGGGGACTAATGACAGTGGGGGCACCCCATAAAATAATGATGGAGGTACTGGAGGCCAATTCATTTGCCTATAGATCCCCTACGGCTAAGATGGCCATAAAAGTATGGAAAGCAGTAAAATCAATAGGGGGACAATAGGAATCTTCAGGAGTTGGAGGCGGTGGGGAAAATTAAGGAATGGGAAGTAAAGGGGATAGTTAGGCTAGCCTAGTTGTATAAGGGAAGTACCCTAAAAACCTTCACTGAACTGAGAGAGGAATATGATGTTCCTAGATACACATTTTATAGATATCTTCAAATTAGACACGCTTTAAATGCTCAGTTTAACAGGATGGGGCCAGCCTGGTGTAAATCTCCTATTCTCCAGAGACTGGATAATCAGAGTAGGACCGGGGGCTTTATTTCTGAAATCTATCCACATATATGTAAAGGAAGTATTGAGGGCCCCGAACTCCTCAAAAGTAAGGGCAAATGGGAAGAATAGGGGCAATGGAAGAAGATATTAGAGAGGGGACATCTGGTTACAATTTCGCCCGCACAAAAGTTCTCATATCTGATGCTGCTACATAGGACGTACTATACACCAAAAAAATAGGATTTTTATAACAGCTTACCTGTAAAATCCTTTTCTTGGAGTACATCACGGGACACAGAGCGACATAGTCATTACTAATGGGTTATATAGTTACCGTGCTGGCACTGGCAACTTCCAAAACCGGAAGTACCCTCCCCTATATAAGCCCCTCCCATCCGGGAGCACCTCAGTTTTGTAGCAAAGCAATAAGTGTCCCCAAAGAGGGGCGGGAGCTCTGTGTCCCGTGATGTACTCCAAGAAAAGGATTTTACAGGTAAGCTGTTATAAAAATCCTATTTTCTTTCTCGTACATCACGGGACACAGAGCGACATAGTCATTACTAATGGGATGTCCTAAAGCAATGCCAAATGAGGGGGGGGATACACCATATATAAGCTGAGCGCTATCAGACATGAGGATCTTTTGCGGCCTGCAACACACTGCGCCCAAAGGCGACATCCTCCTGACTTCTAACGTCCACCTGGTAGAACCTAGTAAACGTGTGTACCGAAGACCATGTTGCGGCCTTACAGATTTGAGCCAGGGAGGCCTGGTGATGCACTGCCCATGAAGTTCCAACTGCTCTCGTGGAGTGCGCCCTAACTTTGAACGGAGGCGGTCTACTTCTCAAGCTATAGGCTTGTATTATGACCTGTCGAATCCACTTGGCTAAAGTAGATTTTGACGCTGCCTGACCCTTTCTGGGGCCTTCCGGCAGAATAAACAAAGTATCCGTTCTGCGAATCTGAGCAGTGGCTTTTAGATAAGCTTTAACTGCTCTTACTACATCCAAAGAATGCAATAACTTTTCCTCTACCGAAGTAGGCTTGGGGAAAAAAGAAGGAAGAACCACATCTTGGTTCAAATGAAAACTCGATACCACCTTAGGAAGAAAGGCTGGATGAGGACGTAACACTACTCTGTCCTTATGGATAACCAGATATGGCTCCTTACAGGACAAGGCTGCTAATTCCGATACTCTTTTAGCCGAACAAATGGCTACTAGAAAAATCAATTTCCTGGTGAGAAGCACCAAGGAAATATGCTGTAATGGTTCAAATGGTTGTTTCTGTAGAACCGACAGAACCAAGTTTAGATCCCATGGACATATGGGAATATTAACCGGAGGACTAATACGCATCACTCCTTGTATAAAGGCTTTGACTAGTGAATGCGAAGCCAAGGGCCTTTGAAAAAATATTGACAAGGCCGAAATCTGACCTTTGATAGTACTCAAGGCAAGCTTCCTATCTACAGCCCATTGTAGGAAGTCCAGAATCCTACCTATTACGTATTTACGTGGATGCCATTTCTTGGCCTCACACCAGGCGATGTACGCCTTCCAGATTCTATAGTAGATCTGCCTGGATACCGGCTTCCTGGCATTGATCATGGTAGATACCACAGCATTAGAGAGCCCTCTCTTTTTTAGAATGTGGGCTTCAATAGCCAGGCCGTCAAACCTAGGGCTGGTAAGGAAGGGTGGTATATCGGTCCCTGCGAAAGCAGGTCCGGACGATGTGGGAGGGTCCAAGGACTCCCCACAGACATTTTTACAATCTCCGCGTACCATGCTCTTCGGGGCCACGCTGGAGCCACCAGAATCACTGGTTTCTTTTCTACCCTGATTCTGCGGAGTAATCGAGGTAACAATTGTGGCGGTGGGAATGCATATATCAGCTTGAACTGATCCCAAGGGAACACTAGGGCATCCGAGCCGCACGCTAGGGGATCCCTTGCCCAAGAGACAAACCTGTCCACTTTTGTGTTGAATCTGGATGCTAGCAGATCTACATCCGGTGTTCCCCACCGCTGACATATTGTCCGGAAAACCTCGGGATGAAGGGACCATTCCCCTGGGCATAATTGTTGGCGACTTAGAAAGTCCGCCTTCCAATTTTCCACCCCTGGAATGAATACCGCAGATATGGCTGGGACATATCTTTCTGCCCATCTCAGGATGTAATTTACTTCCCTTTGGGCTGCACGACTCCTGGTGCCCCCCTGACGATTGATATATGCCACTGCTGTGGCATTGTCTGACTGAACTCTGACAGGGGACCCTTGGAGTTTGGATGTCCATGCTACTAGGGCATACCGGGCTGCTCGTATCTCTAAGAGATTGATGGGCAGGGCCTTTTCCGCATCCGACCATCTGCCCTGGAGAGACCATTGCTCCAGTACTGCTCCCCAGCCTATAAGGCTGGCATCTGTAGTGACCACCTTCCAGGAAATCGGACTGAAGGATTTCCCTCTTTCCAGATTCTGGGGAACCAACCACCAGCGGAGGCTCCTGCGAACGGAAGGAGACAAGGACATTGGTAAGTCCAGAGCCTGAACTTTTTTGTTCCAGGCTGACAGTATGGCCCTTTGCAACTTCCTTGAATGGAATTGACCGTAGGGTACTGCTTCGAATGATGACACCATTTTTCCCAGCAGCCTCATGCACAGGCGTATGGATGGCTGTCTTTTTGAACCCACTAAGTGGATCAAATCTCTCAAAGACGACCCCTTTTCTTGAGGCAAGAAAATCTTTTTCTGGTCTGAATCCAGCCTTAGCCCCAAGTATTCCAGACTTTTGACTGGTTTTAGGGCTGACTTGTCTCGGTTGATAATCCAACCGTGATATTCCAGATACTTGATTGTCTCGTGAACAACCACTTCTAGTTTTTCCACTGAGTGGTCTATCAGCAACAAGTCGTCTAGATATGCCATTATCGTTACACCTCGTGTTCTTAGATTGGCCAATAATGGGGCCAGAATTTTTGTGAACACTCTTGGTGCTGTGGCCAGACCGAAGGGTAAGGCTCTGAACTGAAAATGGCGCCCTTCTACCGCAAAGCGTAGAAATTTTTGGTGGGCTGGAAAGATGGGGATGTGCAAATAAGCATCTTTGATGTCGATCGAGGCTAACCATTCCTCCCCTTGTAGGGCAGTGGCTACCGATCGGATCGACTCCATCCGGAAAGTCCTGATATGTAGGAATTTGTTTAGCCCTTTTAGATTTAATATGGGCCTCACGTCCCCGTTTGGCTTCGGAACTGTAAAGAGGTTTGAGTAAAACCCGAACCCCCATTCTTCCAGGGGAACCTCTATAATTACTGCTTGAAGCAATAATTGTTCCAGTGCCAACAGGAGGGATCCTCTCTTCTGGGGATCCCTTGGCACGTTTGACCTTATAAAGCGGGAAGGAGGGGAGTTTTTTAACTCCAATTTGTATCCCAGATTTACTGCGGAGAGCACCCATCTGTCTCGGATCGTGTCCCGCCAGGTTTCTGTGAACAACTGAAGTCTTCCCCCCACCCGATTGGGTGGGGGCAACCCTTCATGCATTTGACTTTGGGGGAGGTTTTGTACCTCTCCTGCTCCAGGGCTTCTTGTTACCCTGTAACTGTCCCTGATTTTTACCTCCGGGATTTGACCGGGGAGGCCGTCGGAACTGTTTCACAGCCGATGTCCTAGGGACTGCAGAAGCCGGCCTCTTAAAGGAGGGACCTCTAACTCTATTTTTAACCGGCAAAAGCGTACTTTTACCGCTGGAAATTCTCTGGATATACTTGTCCAGGTCTTCCCCGAATAAGCGCTCCCCATGAAATGGGAAGCTGACCAGCAATTTTTTACAGGGAGCTTCAGCAGACCAGTTTTTGAGCCATAGAAGCCTGCGCATATGTACTACAGACAGCGTAAGGCGGGAGGCCTGATGGATTGAATCCTTTATAGCGTCCACCGCAAAGCATAAGGCTCTAGGTAGATCAGCTAGGGCAAGAGCCTGCTGATCCGGCAAGTCTCTTAAGACCTGTTTCAACTGATCCTTCACTGCTTGGCATACCCCTATAGCTGCCACTGCTGGTTGTGTCACCAATCCTGCTGTAGAAAAAGCAGATTTCAATAATGACTCCAATTTTTTATCTATTGGGTCCTTGAACATTTGGACATTTTCCACCGGACATGTCAGTGATTTATTCACACAAGAGATGGCTGCGTCCACTGTAGGGACCTTCCATTTTCTGATGAACTTATCCTCCATGGGATAGACCACCGGAAATCTCTTGGGGGGAGTAAATATTTTGTCAGGATGCTCCCAATCCTGGTAAATGAGCCCCTCCAGTAAAGGATGGATCGGAAAGGAACAAACAGTCTGGGGAGCTTTTAGCGACCCCAATGAGGAGACAGAAGTGGAGGATGGCTCCGCAAGTGGCATTTTAAATGCTGATCGGACCATATTAGTCAGGGACTGAACCCATAACCTCTCAGCATGTGATGCTGAGAACGGCTCTTCCACTGTTGATTCCTCTACAACCGAATCAACCTCATCCTGATCCCCCTCAGGTAGGTCGACCTCTGTATGGGACTGTTGCTCTGTTAACAGGCACTCTGAGGGAGGAGACGGAGATCGAGCGCTTTTCTCCTGTGACAGGGAAGCAGCGATTAATGCTGACAATCTCTCTTCCAGTCCTCCCAGAGCTGAGGAAAAAACCTCCTCTGTTACATACACAGGAGCAGGTGAACTGAGGACAGCCACAGTACCAGGTACTCCTGGGGGTGCCCTACGGTCACTAACCTCTGATTCTTCAGGGGAGACTGGTGCAGCCAAAGCATGCCCAAGATCCTCAGAGCCCGATGGAGACCCCCTATTCCTCCTGGAATTTCTAGTCCCGGAATTTTTAGACGGCATATTCCTAAGCCACAAAGCTGAGGTATTCCAGCCGAAATACACCAGTTACTGATAATAGTCTAGCATAAATGCTGCTATAATAAACAGTTGGTGTCTACTAATGTGCCTTTCTAGGGGATGCCTGTATCAACCGCTTGCTGTATGCCTTTAAATGTTGCCAGCTCTGTCTCTGTACTTCATAGCCAGCTTACTACAATATTGTGGCTTTTTAAAACCTGCTGGGACGCCCGCACATGCGCAGAAGCGCTGCGGCGCGCACAGAGCGTCATCCCCCAGGCTCCGCCCCCTTTTCCGGCTCACCTCTATATATAGAGGCGCGCGCACGCGCGCGGCCACGTGCGCCCTCGGCGCTAATTTCAAACATGGAAACCAGGGACAGGAGCCAGGGCCCCTCTTTGCCGCAGGCCGGGGGATGGACGAGCACTGCAACATGGCAGAGGAAGCAGTTTCCTATAGGAGAACTCACCAACTGCCTGGACTTTGCTCTCTGAGAAGAAACTAGTCCATATGACAAGAAAACATTCCACAGCGGCCTCTAGTGGACAAACACAGGTACCGCAGTCTAATATACTAAATATATATAAAAAAACATTTTTTTTTATTTTTTTTCTTGACCACCATTAAAAATTATTACATTTTTTTAGTAGTTACAGGCATGCACAGAATCTTGCGGGAATACCATTAGGTAACAGACAGAAAGACAAATTAGGCTTGGGGGTCCCCCAATAGAACCAAGTTCCTGGGGGCCCCCACTTACCTGTTCCTCGCCGCAGGACTTTGTTTGGTCCACAAAAGCCCAAACTTCACCTATCACGGCAGGCATTGTAATCAAACCTTCAGGGACCGGGTTCCCAAGGATTCCACTCCCCTGGACCTGTATAGCACCCTGCACAGAAAACATCTTGGTCGTGGGTATGACCAGAGCTCTGGATCCCAGGGTCCAGCTCTCCTAAGAGAAGCATTACAGGCAAAACCTTGCTCTTCTCTTTGCAAGGCCCGGGTACCGACCGTTTAGCTATGAAGCTTTTTTGGTCGGATCCGGAATAGCTTACTGAGGCCCAAAAGAACCTGTACGCAAGCTCAGTGAAAAACACATGTTTCTTCTTGGCCAACACCTTAGACACTGGCAAAAAACTGAGGTGCTCCCGGATGGGAGGGGCTTATATAGGGGAGGGTACTTCCGGTTTTGGAAGTTGCCAGTGCCAGCACCTGACGGTAACTATATAACCCATTAGTAATGACTATGTCGCTCTGTGTCCCGTGATGTACGAGAAAGAAAGGCTGTTTAGGTTTGGGTGGAGGATAGATGCAGGGTGTCCCAGGTGTCAGGGCAAGGGGGACTTGATGCACATGATATGAAGGTGCCCAAAATTATTCAGATATTGGTCAGAGGTCCTTAACACCATAAATAGGATATATAAAATAACATTAGAAAGGGAACCTAGACTGTGTATCCTGGGATTAGGGGAGGGAATAAGCAGGGAGGCTAGTACAACAAAAGCAGTGCTCAGGTGTCTCTTCCATGCAAGAAAATTAATAGCGCAAAGATGGCAAGCAGAGAGACCGCCGTCGGTAAAAGATTGGGTTAATGCAGTCACGGAAACAATATGGAAGGAGAAAGTAGCCTACACTAAGAGAAAAAATATTAGAGAGTTCGAAAAAGTGTGGAAACCATGGTTAGAAAGTATGGGGTACCCCTTGTAAAATAGAAGTAATGCAGTAAGCAGAAGAAGGAAAAAAATAATAATAAAAAAAAAAAAAACAATGTGTGAAAAAGTATAGAAACCCTAGTATGAGAAACCATAGAGTCGGGGGGAGGGGGAAAAAAGGTTTAATAGAAGGGAAAAAGGTGTTAATTATATAAATGTGTGTTATTATTATTATCTTGTTAATACAAGGGATGTAAATTATCAAAGTATATGCATGTTCACTGTTATTTATAATGTTGAAGAAAATCAATAAAGAAAATATAAAAAAAAAAAACTATACCAAGTGGTAGTGAGAAAGTCACCTATAAAATTGCTCTATTACTAATTATCCTCTGGTGCCTTCTGCACATTCTGAATTGCAGGCCTGAGTAGCAGCGCTGCAGAAATTAGCTATTAGGAAGAATGCTGAACTCTGCACATTCTGAATTGCAGGCCTGATTAGCAGCGCTGCAGAAATGAGCTATGAGGAAGAATGCTGAACTCCTCTGCATGGGTAACATAGTTACCGTATATACTCGAGTATAAGCCGAGTTTTTAAGCACAATTTTTTGTGCTGAAAATGCCCCCTCCGCTTATACTCGAGTCACCTTTTTGCGCCTGATCTCCTGGACTTTGGGGAACCGATACTGGCCCAAACTTGGCCCACTCTTCCTCTACAAGTGTGCAAAGTTTCTTGTCCGGGGGACCTACGACCAGGAAGCACCGATTTTTCAAAACCGGGCACCCCTTCCATAGACTCCCATGTTAAACGGTAATTTCTCTGGTGACTTTGGGGACCCGGTACCGGCCGGTCCTAGGTCGTCTGGACCCCAAACTTGGCACACATATAGCCACACTCTTCCTCTACAAGTTTGCAAAGTTTCTTGTCCGGGGGACTTACGGCCGGGGAGCACAGATGTTTCAAAGCCGGGCACCCCTTCCATAGACTCCCATGTTAAACGTCAGTCTAGTCATGGACACAGTGAGGCATGGACACAGTGAGGTAAAAGTGAGGCACACCCTAGGCTTATACTCGAGTCAATAAGTTTTCCCAGTTTTTGTGGTAAAATTAGGTGCCTTGGCTTATATTCGGGTCGGCTTATACTCGAGTATATACGGTACATAGTTAATCTGGTTGAAAAAAGACACAAGTCCATCTAGTTCAACCAACACAGAAAAAAACACACACACACACACACACACACACAAATAGAAAACCTCCATTTGCACTATCCTATACCCACAGTTGATTCAGGAGGAAGGCAAAAAAAAATCCTTTCTGATCCCCCAACAGGCAATCTGATATACCCTGGATCAACTTTACCTATAAAATATTAGTATCCAGTTATATAATGTGCATTTAGGAAAAAAACAGGCCTTTTTTAAAACAATCTACTGAGCTGGCTAAAACTAGATTGAGGGAGTCTATTCCAAAATATTTACAGCTCTTAGGCCTTGTACACACGGCCGAGTTTCTCGTCGGAAAAAAAAACTTTGTTTTTCGACGGTTTTCTTGTCAAGTTTGACGTGATTCTTGTGAAGCTTTCCTTGCATACACACTGTTATTCCAAAATCTCGTCGGTCTAAAAACGCGGTGACGTACAACACGTACGACGGCAGTATAAAGGGGAAGTTCAATTCTCATGCCGTCCTCCATTGGGCTGCTTTTGCTAATCTCGTGTTGCTGCGTGTTAGTTAAAGTTTGGGAAGAGACGATTCGCGCTTTTCAGACTTCGTGCTTTCAGTTCGTTTTCTGTGGTTCAGTAGGTGCTTGTGGGTTCGTATCTTGTCTTTCAGGGCGAGTAGTCAGGTCGTATCTGTTTTTTAGTGCATTCTTGTCCACTCGTTTCTGATTTTCAGGTCGTTCTTCATAGGCCTTGCTGTTCTTCAGTGCGTTCTGTTTAGTTCGTTCTGATCAGACGACCGTTTTTTAGCCATGTTGCGGATACTTTCTCATCGTAGAGATCGTGTTGTGCACCGACTTTGTGTGTCTGTTGGTCTTCTTGTCTTGGACCAAGAGGAGTCTATGAACAGGGTGAGGAGGAGTTCATGGACCAAGAATTGGTTGCTCCAGCAGGACCAATTCTCTCACATGCCTCTGCTGCGGAAGATCGTGGCGAATAATCCTGAGGACTACAGGAATTTTCTGCGGATGTCTGACCCCGTTTTTCAGCATCTGTTGGCTTTGGTGTCCCCCTATATTACCAGGCAGGACACCGTTATGCGGGAAGCCATCAGTGCTGAGCAGAGGCTCATCGCCATGTTGCGTTACCTGGCGACAGGGAGAAGTCTGCAGGACCTGAAGTTTACCACAGGCATCTCCCCCCAGGCTCTGGGCGTCATAATCCCAGAGACCTGTTCTGCCATCATCCAAGTCCTGCAGGATGACTATATGAAGGTAAGTTCTATGTATTTCATGTATGATAATGTATTGTATTTCTTTCATCCATCCCTAATTACCATGATTGTAATATGCTGAGAATGTCCCCTTTGTCCCCAAGCATGCTGTACTTTTTTACCTCATTTTTTGGCCTACATGCATTTTTACCTTCACTTACCTCTCCAGCATGCTCTCCTGGGCCCAAACACATCTAGTCTAGTCTGTTAATGTATTTTTTTCATATCCATTGTAGTCCTCCCCCCCCCCCCCCTCAAATGTTAAACTCATTTTCCTGAATGTGATTTTTGGGGGGTTCCAAACTCATCTAGCCCCCCCCCAAGAAAATCAATGGGCCATCAGAGCAATGTGCGATTTTTTTTTTTTTTAAGAATCCTTAACCAAAATGTTATACTTATGTTGGCCACAAATGTTTTTGTATATTCTGCTTGCAATGTTATTTGCAAAAGTACTAATTTATTTTTATCTTGTTTGATTCCCCAGCTTCCTTCCACGCCACAGGAATGGCAGACTGTGGCATTGGAGTTTGCCAGGTGGTGGGACTTCCTCAACTGCAGAGGAGCCATTGACAGGAAGCACGTCCGCATCGTGCCACCACCCCGTTCGGGCTCCTTTTTTTATAACTACAAGGGGTTTCATAGTATTGTGCTGATGGCGGTGGTGTCAGCACAGTATGAATTCATCTATGTGGATGTGGGGAAGCCTTCACCCAGACAGAGTTTGCTCTTTATCTACAGAGTGATGACCTTGCATTGCCACCGGATGCAGGGAATGTGGGGGGACTCCCCTTTGTCTTTTTGGCTGATCAAGCCTTTGGCCTGGGTCGGCATCTCATGAAGCCTTTCCCCCAGAGGACCCTCACCCCGGAGAGAAGGGTCTTCAACTACCGGCTGGCCAGAGCCCGAAGAGTTGTTGAGAATGCCTTCGGGATAATGGCCAGCCGGTTCCGTCTATTTCTAACTCCAATTAACCTTGCGGAGTACAAATTGAACTACTGTATATACTCGAGTATAAGCCAAGTTTTTCAGCCCTTTTTTTAGGGCTGAAAATACCCCTCTCGGCTTATACTCGAGTCAGTGTACCTTGGGCGTCCATTTTTTAAAACTCACGGCTTCCTCCTGGTCCCATCCCGTTCCGTGATAGGCGTTTGACACTGTGTTCCGCTACCGCATATAACGGAGGTCCTCTCATCCTCGGACTCAGTCTCCCAGCAGACACTGTGTTCAGTGTTCCGCCTATCACGGACCTTCTCTTGTCTGAGGATGAAAGAACGTCTGTGATTGGCGGAACACTGAACACAGTGTCTGCTGGGAAACTGAGTCCGAAGATGAGAGGACCTCCGTGATAGGCGGTAGCGGAACACAGTGTCAAACGCCTATCACGGAACGGGACCAAGAGGAAGCCGCAAGTTAAAAAAAATGGACGCCCGAAGCGCAGCCTGTCAAAAATTTCAGGTACACTGCAATGGGCACAGTGAGTACAGTGAGGTTGCAATAGGCACAGTGAGGTAATGGGCACAGTGAGGTTGCAATGGGCACAGTGAGGTAATGGGCACAGTGAGGTAATGGGCACAGTGAGGTTGCAATGGGCACAGTGAGGTAATGGGCACAGTGAGGTAATGGGCACAGTGAGGTAATGGGCACAGTGAGGTAATGGGCACAGAGAGGTTGCAATGTGAACAGTGAGGATGGGCACAGTGAGGTTGCAATGGGCACAGTGATGTGTGCAAATGGGCACTGCTGACCCTCTTTTCCGCTTACAGTAGCTGCTGCATCCCCCCCCCCCCCCCCAGGCTTATACTCGACTGCCTCGGCTTATACTCTGGTCGGCTTATACTCGAGTATATACGGTATATTGTTTTTTACTGTTGTGTTTTGCACAATTTTTTAAGGAAGAAATCTCCTACTCATATGGCCACAGTTGCTGCGGACAATGCCCTGCCGGGCCTCGAACATGTCTGTGCTGGCTTGCCCCCCCAAAGTGCCCGTGCAATACGGCAGAAATATGTTGATTATTTCATGGGTAGGAGGGCCATTCCAATGCCAGAGGATCATTCCTAGTTTTATCTTTGAACAAAAAAATAAATAAAAAATATCTGAACTTTACATTTGTAGTTTTGCTTTGTTTATATTTGAGGTGTGTGCTACATTTTCAAAGTGTACTTGTAGTGCCAAGTGTATTTTCCATAGTAAACACCAAACATTTCCCTGCTAACCACAAAACTACATCCAAAAAAAGGTTATAGTGCTTAAAAAAAAGAGCAGCCACACTTTTTTTTTCCTTGTATTTTACTCTGTGCACAATGACACGTGTTTTTTTTTACATTTTTTGTGTCTCTACATTTTAGAAACCCATTTTTGGCTTTTCACCTAACATGGCAAATTTTGTTGATACTAAAATTACAAAAACTTTCCTCAACATTCCTCCAAATACAACAATATTTAACGTATATAGGCAAGATCTCAGACCTTTTTTCGAAAAACAAATGTCTATCTGCCCTTCATCAAAGATGGAGTGTTGTCACCCCTGAACAAGACAAAATTTGAAGATGCACCCAATTTTAGGGAGGGTAAAATAGGTAATTTCCTTCCTCATCCCTATTGTCAACATGTGCTACCCGCCATCATGGGGGATCATTTTACATGTTTTGGGGGGGCAACCCCTTCTTCCTTTCACCTACTTGAGAGGAAGAGGTTGTACCCCCAAAACACGTACATCCCGTGATGGCAGATAGCACATGTAGACCCACTGTGTGCATCTTCTAAAAAAAATTTTGCAACAAACTACAACAAAAGTGAGAAAAAAATTTGAACAAAAAGGGGTGTTTTCGTTTATTCGCCCCAACACATCTATGATGTCCTTAACTGTATTCTCCATATCTTGGATCCTTTTTTTCAAGAAGTCCAGTTGAGTAATACAATCCATTACTTGTTGTATGAGTCTTTGTGCACTATCCCTGGAGAATCGTGGACTTTCAGCAACATATTCATCCCCTAAAATAAAAATAAAAATATAACAATCTCCAGGCCTACATCTCTTTTACCTGAAGCTGTGGTGACAGATACTGACCTGTTGTAGTGACAAGTTCAACCACCTCATCCACCTCTACTTCCTCCAATTCTCCTTCCTCCACCTCTCCTTTATCCAATTCGACTTCCTCCACATCCTCAGGTCGGGCTTGTTGGGGAGGTTGGGGTTCTTTAGAAGGTGTGGGGTTCCTGGGCTCCGAAGAGTGGTGTCCTCCCAGTCTTCTCTCCCCTATGAGATGGAAACAAATGGTACACTTAACACACACATATCTGAAGTCATAACTAGGAATATGAAACATTGCTTGCAGGTGGGGTACACTTGTCTGTTTTGGCCCAGTTCCAAGCTGAAGACCAGATTGGAGAACTGAACAAAGCTAGAATCCTGACCTTTTTGTGATAATTTTATCAGATGACCCCCCCCCCAGTACCCACTGTAGCACCTGTGGTGGACACCCTAAAAAGGTTGTTCTGGTGGCCCACACTATAGTGCTCCTGTGAGTGCAGATGTGTAAACAACTGCTGAGTGTCCTCTCCTTTACATTGATTTAAGTTTGCATTTCATTCTCTTTTCAAACACATCATCTAGACAACAATGTCATAACATTTAGTGATTTTAAACATACATTTTGTTTTTTTTAAGAAAAAAGAACGGATATTGTCAAAACATCGTATGTAGTGTGCAAACGATGTGTCTATATCGACCGATTACTGTGCCCACTAAATTGGAGAAGATGTAATTTAAGAATGTTAATTAATAAAAAACTACAACAGGGAGCAACATGAAAGTTGTGAAATACAACAATAGGGACACAGGAGAAGTACTTACTTTTTTTTAAGCATTCTGTTAATGCTCCGTAACTGCTCCGGCTCCCTCAGTTTGAGGTCAGACCACCTCTTTCTGAGCTGCTCCTTGGATCTTTTCACCCCGAAATTCTTCTTCAGACTTTTCACTACTTGCTTCATAATTTTGTCCTTCCGAAGATTAGGGTGGGAATACGGCCCATGCTTTGCATCATAATCAAAATTGTTCAATATGGCCACCATCTCCGCCATCTCCTCAAAGGTCATATTAGATGCCTTGTAGCGCCTCCTTGTTCGTGACGTTTCCCGCTCTGGGCTTGTCTCCTCATTAGAATTCTCTGAATTCACAGACACCTGCTGTGACTCCGCCATGTCGCCTGCGCGCCGAAAGAGAAGGGGCGGGGAAACATCGAGAAAGAACGTCATGGGCGGGCGACGTGTGTCACGCATGGGTAGTGTATATAAAGCTAACACACATGTGACGTACCTACGTTCTGTGTGCGGAGGAAGAGTTAAGAGCGACGAACGTTAAGACCGAAGGTATTATTTAATACTTGGTACATCAGTGGCCTATACTGCATAGAGATTGTAGAGGCATATATGGGCATAAAGATTACTCGAGTTTAGAGTGTGATTGACATTTGTAATTTTGGCTGGTGTTTTGTCTTGCAGAAACAATGAAATCCCCAGCACAAAAAAAAGGGGTAAGGAAAGCAGTGCAGGAGAGCCTGCTCCCATTTGTGCAAACACGGGTGCCCAATGCAACCGCTGAGCAGATTGACACCAAAATTGGGACCTTGAGAGGCACATATAGGACTGCGCGCAATCGGGTCCTGGCATCTCAGAGGTCAGGGGCAGCAGCAGGGGAGGTATATGTCCCACATTTGTGGTACTACGACAGGTTGGCCTTTCTGAATGACCACATTACACAGAGGGAATCACTGTCCAGCCTTCCCTCCAGCCTTCCCTCCAGCCTTCCCTCCAGCCAAGATGATCCTTCCCAGGATCAGGAGGAGCCTTCCATCTTGGATGAGGACCCAGATCTGTCCGTCTGGAGCCAGGTATAGTATTTTCCAAACCTTTATTGGGATAAAATTAATGATGTAAACTAGATGTTAAGATGTGACCAAATTTAGTCAATCAAGAAAAAGTGTTTGACATAGCAATAGACAGTAGTGGTCCAAAAAGTTTGGGAGAAGATTGCAAAATGATGGGGGCCTAATGAGAGTATTATAAACAAAAATGTATAAGTATTTGCAACAGTCAATGATCTGAACATTGTGGGCGTTCTTTACTAAAAGCAAATCCACTTTGCACTACAAGTGCAAAGTGCCATAAAAATTGCAAATAAATTGCACTTGGAAGTAAAGTCGCTGTAAATCAGAGGGGTAGATCTGAAATGAGGGGAAGCTCTGCTGATTTTATTAGCCAATCATGTGCAAGCTAAATTTCTGCTTTTTCTTTGCCTTGCATGTCCCCCTCAGATCTACAGCAAATGCACTTCCAAGTACACTTTCAAAGCAATTACAAGTGCACTTGTAGTTTGCACTTGTAGTGCAAAGTGGATTGGCCTTTACTAAATAACCCCCTGTGTGTGATTGATGAAACAAAACTCTAAAATATGTGACTTTTTTTTACACAAGAGGAGGTCGGCCAGGATGACAGGTAGGAAAATGTCATGCAGGAGGAGGCTGGGGTTAGTGGCAGAGAGGAGGTGCCTGGTCCAAGTGGCAGAGAGGAGGTGGCTGGTCCAAGTAGTAGGACAAGGTGTCAGGTGCCTCCAATCCGCATGCCACCAAGAAGGGGCAGGAGGGATAGGGCTGTGAGTGTGGCAGCACTGGCCCTCATTAAAGAGGCACATGCCACCCTCCAGCAGCCCCCAACCCCTGATGAGGGCTATGCAGCATTGGTGGGTATGAAAATGGCCCAGATGCAACCTGAGCAACGGCTACTTTGTGAGGCCCTGCTCATGTCCCTTTTAAATAAGGGGTTGAGGGGCAGACTTACAGAGACCACTGTTGTCTGTGACCACGGCCATCCTCCTGCACCTTCTTATTATCCTCCACCTCCTTCTCCACCTACTTTTTCACAACCTCCTCCTTCTTCTTCTTCTCCTCCACCTCCTTCTTCTTCTCCTCCACCTCCTTCTTCTTCTCCTCCACCTCCTTCTTCTTCTCCTCCACCTCCTTCTTCTTCTTCTTCTCCTCCACCTCCTTCTTCTTCTTCTCCTCCTCCACCTCCTTCTTCTTCTCCTCCTCCACCTCCTTCTTCTTCTTCTCCTCCATCTCCTTCTTCTTCTTCTCCTCCATCTCCTTCTTCTTCTTCTCCTCCATCTCCTTCTCTAGCTCCACCTCCTTCTCCAGCTCCACCTCCTCCTCCTGACATGAGTACACCTCCTGAGGCACCGCCTTCAGCCAGGCGGACAAGGAAGGCTGCATGGAAGCGGACCAAGAAGATCAGGAAGTGATTCCCTTGCTGTAATGTGGTCAGACAGAAGGCAGCCTGTTGTAGTTCCACAGACTTGGGACATGTATCTAACCTGCTGCTGTTCCTGACCTCTGGGAGTCCAAGACCAGATTGGGCTCACTAATGCATGTGCTTCTCAAGGTCCCAATTTTGGTGTCCACACAGTTGCACAAATTGCAGCAGGCTCTCCAGCACTGCCTTCTAGTTTGGTTATTCTTATTTTGTAGACCAGAATAAATGGATTTTTGTTTTACTGTTAATACTTGCCTATGTGTTTTTGTTAAAGCTAAATATTTAGCTGTTGAGTAGGCAGGTAATTTCCCAAAATTACAAAGCTAGATTTTAAATGGGACAGATAACACCAAAAAATGGAGATCACTAGAAATTAAATACGATTTAAAAATGCATATCTGCCAAAAAAAATACGAAATAAAAAAAAACATCTTGCTCGAGAAAATAAAATAACATATTCATGAGATCTGCATTCAGAAATAATGCAAAAAATTAGTCGGAAATCTGTGTGAAGATCTGCAGCCAAAAAAGATCATAATTGCTCATCATTGTACCATTCTAAAGAAGATTTTATTGTGCAGCATTTAAAAGATGCAAAAATTGTTAACGCGTGACGAATGTGCTATCTCCATTACGAACGCTAGCTTTACAAGAAGGTGCGCTCCCGTCTCATACTTCAGTCTGACCATGCGCGGTTTTGAAAGACTTGGAAAAGCATACACACGAACGTTTTTCTCGTCCAAAAACAGTCTGACGAGAATCACGCCGAGAAAAAATGACTCAGACGAGAAAAAAGACCGCAGGTCGTCTTTTCTCTCGTCGAGATTTTGGGCAGTTTTTTCGACGAGAAAGCATACACACGAACGGTTTTGGAGATGGAATCTCTTTTTCTCCAGATGTAAAGAGTGCTCCCTTGTCCTCTGTGATGACCTTTAGGTCAATAACTCCTCGCCAAATTCACTATATGGGCCACTTATGTTTTTATATATGTTGATCTTATTCCTCCTTAATCTCCTCTTCTCAAGAGAGAATAAATTCAGTTCAGCTAATCTTTCCTCATAGCTGAGCTCCTCCATGCCTCTTAATGGTTTGGTTGCTCTTCTCTGCACTTTCTCCAGTTCCCCAATATTATTTTGTCTTTCTCTCTGCAATCCATACCTCTCTTAATATAAGAAATTACTTTTCTCGCTTTGGAAACTGCTGCTTGACATTGCATGCTGTTATTAAGCTTATAATCTACCAGAACACCCAGATCCTTCTCCACCATTAATTCCCCCAGCTGTACTCCCCCTATGTATGATGCATGCATATTTTTACCCTTAAGTGCATAACTTTATATTTTTCAACATTAAACCTCATTTGCCACACAGTTTCCCAATTAATCAGTGCATGAGACATCCTGTGATGACGTTACTCCACTGCATAGCTCAGTGTCATCTGCAAAGACTGAAATGGTACTTTTAATCCCAGACCCAATATAATTTCTAAATATATGAAAAAGCAAGGGTCCCAACACTGAACCTTGGGGTACACCACTGATAATTTTAGACCATTCAGAGTACGAATGATTAACCATTACTCTGTGAATGCAGTCTTTTTCTATGTGGTCTTTTATTAAACTCTCCAGTATCTTCTCAACTATAGAAGTTAAACTAACAGGTCTGTAGTTACTTGGTAAAGACTTTCATTCCTTTTTAAATGTTGGCCTTACGCCAGTCCAGTGCTACTTTGCCAGTCATTAAAGAGTCCCTAAAAATTAGTGTAGCCCCCTGTTCCTAAAGTAATGGGGCTATAATGTAAATTTCGTTTTTTTGGCTGAGCTGTAAACAGCTCAGATTGATTGTATATAGTTTATTTGGTTTCTGTCTTGAACTTGGCTAGTTGTGCATTTTTCACTGTTGCCAGTAGGTGTCACTGGTACCACAGGCCAGTATGAGAATTACAGCAAGCTGAGCTGTAATGAATATTCTCTTTTCCAAAAATAGCCCAGTAGGAGGTTCCTGGCCGCTGTGCATTCTGGGAGAGAATATTTATGGGACAGACGCCATGTGCTCTAGTCAGTCCTTACCTCGTGGCCTTCCAGGCCTGAGGCTATGTTGCTGCAAGCTCTGCAAGTAGGCCCAGAAGCCTGTCTGGGGCCCGCTAATTCTGAGGTAGTCCTAGGCTGTCTTGCATGCGTGGAAGAAGCCAAGCCAAGCTGAGAAGATCCCAGGGGAGGACCCTTGCTGGAGAGAGCCAGGATGAAGGCTGGTCTCTCAGGAGGGCCTGGTGACTCGTTTGGAGGACACACCTAAGCTAAACTACCCTCACAGTACTGTCGGATTGCTTAAAGGTTCTAGTACTGTGAAGCTGTTCTACAATTCTAATTCAAGGTAACTAACTCCTGGCTGCTAAGTCTGTGAGAGAGACTTATCCATGAGTGCTACTGGCTGCCAAGTCTGAGAGAGGCTTGTCCAGGAGTTCTACTGGCTGCTAAGTCCTGTGAGAGAGGCTTATCTAGAAATCATTCCAATTGCTAGGTCTGTGTCAGAGATCTACTCAGGTATTCAAGATCTTCTAAAGAAAGGTGTTCTTGTCCTTTGAATTCAAGGAGTCCGTAAGTGATCTGCTAAAGGTATCTGAAACCTCCCCTAACCCTCTATCCTACTACTACTTCCAAGTTCTTCATTAAAGCATTGAAAAATACTAAAAGTGACTGGTGCCCACATTTGTTCAACTTCCCATTATAGCCATGGACTCAGCCCTGGGGTGAATGTAAACTCGCTCCCTGTCCCTGGAGGTACCTCTGTGCTCCCAGTATACCCAGGGGGTCGTTACATTAGTAACAATGGCTTTGAAATGACAGAGCTTAATTATTTTAGGATCCGTGGGTGTACGACATCTGTTCCAGGTGCTTTAATTGACCTTTATTCTGTCTAAATATTTCTGAATATCAATTTTGAGCCACAGTGGATCATTTGGGACTGTGTCAATATCATTCCCTTTATGGACATGAGCTCCCCAATGCTCCTTTGTATGCACAGAGCTTAAAAGGGATTTACTAAATTTGCCTTCTCTTTGTCCCCAGTCACCCACTCTAGATTATTTTGTAAAGGGCCTACATGCTCAGACCTGACCTTTTTACTATATATATATATATATATATATATATATATATGTAGCGGGGTCCTAAATTTAGGGGAAGTGTTTGAGTGGTAATTATGCTCAAACACCCCAATTGTCAGGATTTTATTAACCATTTTTGTCCGCAGGGAGAGTATCGGTGTATAGTTCCCTGTGGCCTGCAGGTGGCGCTGCCATGGTAGGCCAGGGTTGAACCGCTGATACAGTGCTTTGCCTTGTGTGTCCCCTCTCAGCAGCCGTACAGTGGGTGTAGCAGGCCTGCTGTGCATGCTGAGAGAGGATATAAAAGGGGCAGAGGCTGCTTGTTCAGGGTTTTTCGGTGGTCGGGGGTCCTACCCCAAGGAGTGTGTTCCTGTCCGCCCTGGGCACCTTTGGCCCAGGGGTGGAGGTCGGTGAATCAGTCCCAGGCACCTTTAGCCCTGGGACTGCAGCAAAGGCCTTGGGCCCAGCACCTTCGGCTGGGGCCCAGCAAGGATCGAGGAATCCCAGAGTGCCGCCTTGCGAAGGGACCCGTATCTTAGACGAGGAGGCCGGGGGAGGAACTGTTCCGAGGGACCGGTGAGAAGTCACGGTGAAGGAAGGGGCCCGGTAAGTCTCTGGAGGGATGTCTTCTTCTTACAAAGAGGTCAAGTTCTGAAGCACCAAGTTCACCAGGTCTGTGGCAGAGACCAAGTTCACCAGGTCTGTGGCAGAGACCAAGTTCACCAGGTCTGTGGCAGAGACCAAGTTCACCAGTCTGTGGCAGAGACTTTGCGGTTAAGTTAGAGTACCATTTGGCTGCTAGTCTCTTCCTAGGGAGACTATCCATATGGGCTGAGTCTGCTTGAGAAGCCGAGCAGTGAAGTGATTGTGTTTGTGCCTGGACCACTCCCACACCTTGTGCTGTCCTGTCTTCTACTCCAACCTTTACCTATCAGAGCCTGTTATTTGCAAAGAGAAAATAAACTCTATGTTGGAGTTGCAGCTGGTGTGGACATTCAAGTTACTGGGGAGAACAAGGACTTATCTGTCTATTGTAGAGGTGAGAATCATTCTCTGGAGGATTCTGGTTTCTGGCCGTGGAGACCCGCTAACAACACCGCTCAACCTCTTTACACAGGATGGTACGCGTTTGTGGCGTGGTGTGCCCTCTCTAACTGCGGGGAGCCGAAGGCAGGTGAAGGGGGTCAAGGTCGCTACATATATTTGAAGAGTTTCTTTGGGTTTGTCTTGCTCTCTTTTGAAATCTGTTTAGTTGGAATTTTTGCAGCCTTGATTTCCTTTTTACATATTCTGTTCATTTTCCTTGTAACATTTAAATGATGATAGTGTCACCTCCTTTTTTAAATGTTTTTAAAGCTCTTGTCTTAACATTTTTTTTTTTTTTTTTACTTTGAGCCACATAGGTTTTAATGTTAGCCTTTTGAACTTGTTGCCCATGGAAATATACTATTTTGCAGTGTGTTGGCATACAGTCATTTTGAAGAATTTTGTTTTGGAGAGCAGCCCTAGTACTTGGAAAATGTGCTCTCTTAAATTTAAGTATTTTTATCTTTCCAGTATGTGCTTGTTGTTTACAGCTTACATTAAATGAAATCATGTTATGGTCACTGCTACACAGATGTTCTTTTATATGAACATTAGTAATAATTTCTGCATTGTTTGAGGCTACCAGGTCCAGCAGAGCATCATTCCTAGTTGGGGCCTCTATGAACTTTACCAATTGTCCTGTAATAAGTTTATAAATTTTTGCCCTTTAAATGTTCCTGCAGTGTCATTACTCCAGTCAATCTCTGGGTAGTTAAAATCCCCCGCCCTTCTATCTGTGCAAGGAGGTGAGTTTTATCTTCTCTCTTTCATCCTCTACGTTGTTGTTGTAGAGAGAGATA